>OX638369.1:75964967-75993172 GCA_951812925.1 Calliopum simillimum
TTAAATCTCTTTGCTAAATCCTACCCGTTTACACCGGCCGAAAGAGATTTATTTTTGACATCAAACGTCAATTGGCAGAAGACATTTGTTTTTATTTATATTTTGTTTATAAAAAAAAAAAAAAATAATTTTAAGTCATCCAAATTAGCAACTTCTTTGAATCTGTATTGGAATGATTAGATTACTCAAATTTCGACTAGCCGCGTACCATAATTTCTGCATTTCGTGGAAGTTGGTTGGAAGTTGGAACGCGATGAAAATACAGAAACGAGTATATGGACATTCCCTCTTCATCTGTGATGATGCTCTTCAGACAGAAACTACGCTTTGTCTGGTTCATGGAATAAAACTGCATCTTTGGTATTCAGCTGTTGGGAACTAGATTCGGATATGTAGCCATCGGGGGATTCAGATATGAAGAAAAAAAACCAGAATAAGCTGGGAGCACCGGAATGGATTTTAAAAATGTTGGTGACATGAAAGGAATTTTAAAAAGCTATTGTGTGTAAAAGATTTTAATAAAAGCAAGTCTTCAAAATGTGATGGTTTTTAAAAAATTTTAACCATTTTTTACAAAAAAACGTTTTTTTCCAAAAAATACACCATTACCCATAATTTTAGCAACCAGACAAAAAAGTCTAATTTATTTCCTTTCATCTGATATGCCACTTATACCTAAACTGCTTTATAAGTACATTTTATATAGAAAAACGAAAAAATGGATCCAAGAATTTTTCTTGAATTTTAGCAACTACTAATTGAAGAAGACATCACCAATGGTTGTGCCAGGAATAACTTTGCTCTCAGTACCATCCAAAGTACTGACAAGTGCTTCTAAACAGGGTAAGCGCAAAACTTGACTCGGCCCTCCGAAAACAACAAGCAGGATTCCGTCCAAACCGTTCATGCGTGGATCAAATCAACACCCTCAGATTAATTGTCGAGCAATCACGCGAGTGGCGTGCTGCGCTTCAATTTGCCTTCGTAGACTATAGTACTGCCTTCCACAGTGTCTCCCGAGAAACATTTAGGTTTCACTGCAGCGAAGAGGTATTGCCGCAAGTCACAAATTTAGTTCGTGCACAATATGAAGGCTTTAAATGCAGTGTGTAACAGGACGAGGGCTGTTCACTATCACCATCTCTCTTCCTTATCCTTCTTGATGATATCCTAGATAAATCTCTTAATAAAGCCAAAAGAGGTATTCGATGAAACTTTACCGAGTATTTTGCAGATCTTGACTACGCTGACATTTGCCTTCTATCGTCCACTCAAATATGCAAAGATTGCAGACCCTGTTTTGGAATCGCAAAAGGCCGGCCTTAAAATCATCGCATCAAAGACTAAAAGCATGAAGCTGAAAGCATAGATATATAGTAAAAGTAGAAACAATTTAATTATTGAATAAGAAACTTACCATGACGAAAGTAAAAATATAAATGACATAAATGTTAACAAAACTTCAAATTACCAAAATTTATAGGTGCCACATGTTTGAAAATAGCCAAAATCGGTAGCCCTGCTCAGATTTATTCGAAGATATAAATTAAATCACGTTGGAAGTAGATATATTTTTGTATGGTAAATCACGCGATATATGACAAGATATAGAGCTAAATCTCAAAAAAGCCGTAAATCGCGTGATAAATCTTTGGTGTAAACATAGTACATATTAGCTTAAGCTAGCAGAGCATTTCGAAAAAAAAACATTTTGTACTAAAGAAAGTATTCAATAATTATAGGCTAATTATAGGCTATTTAAATGCCCCATCGCCAAAAGAAAAGCTTTTCATTAAAAAAAAATAAAAAATTCTGCTAGGTTAAGCTTAAGCTAGCAGAGCGATTTCGAAAAAAAAACATTTTGTACTAAAGAAAGTAGTCAATAATTATAGGCTAATTATAGGCTATTTAAATGCCCCATCGCCAAAAGAAAAGCTTTTCATTAAAAAAAAATAAAAAATTCTGCTAGGTTAAGCTTAAGCTAGCAGAGCGCTTTCGAAAAAAAAACATTTTGTACTAAAGAAAGTAGTCAATAATTATAGGCTAATTATAGGCTATTTAAATGCCCAATCGCCAAATAAAAAGCTTTCCATATAAAAAAAAAAAGATTCTGCTAGGTTAAGTTTAAGCTAGCAGAGCGATTTCGAAAAAAAAAACATTTTGTACTAAAGAAAGTTTTCAATAATTATAGGCTAATTATATGCTATTTAAATGCCCCATCGCCAAAAGAAAAGCTTTTTCATTTAAAAAAAAATGGACCAAATCAATTTTCTTGAAATAAGGAACTTCGAATAACAACAATTCCAGACGAAAAAAAAAACAACAACAACAACACCAACAACAACAACAACAAATTTACTACTACTACAACAACAGTAATTTTACATAAAAGTAGGGGTAAGTGGGCGGCCTGTGGCCGCTGCTCAGGAATTAAACACGTCAGACATCCAATACCGGCTTCGCGGCGGCCTTCGGCCGCGGATCAGTCTGTAATATATCCAACAAATAGTTTTGATAGTCAAATTGCGAGCGCATAAGACTGATCCGCGGCCGAAGTCCGCCGCGAAGCCGGTGTTGGATGTCTGACGGGTTTAAATCCTGAGCAGCGGCCGCAGGCCGCCCACTTACCCCTACTTTTATGTAAAATTACTGTTGTTGTAGTAGTAGTAAATTTGTTGTAGTAGTTTTGTTGTTGTTGTTGTTTTTTTTCTCTGGAATTGTTGTTATTCGAAGTTCCTTATTTCAAGAAAATTGATTTGGTCCATTTTTTTTTAAATGAAAAGCTTTTCTTTTGGCGATGGGGCATTTAAATAGCATATAATTAGCCTATAATTATTGAAAACTTTCTTTAGTACAAAATGTTTTTTTTTTCGAAATCGCTCTGCTAGCTTAAACTTAACCTAGCAGAATCTTTTTTTTTTTTTAAATGGAAAGCTTTTTATTTGGCGATTGGGCATTTAAATAGCCTATAATTAGACTATTATTATTGACTACTTACTTTAGTTCAATATACGTCCCGTATGTGTTTTCTCGAAACAGCTCTGCTGGCTTACACTTAAGCTGGCAGAGCTATTTTTTTTTTTTTTTTAATGTAGAGCCTAAAATTCGGCGTTTGGGTTCAAAATTAGCCTCTAATTAGCCTATAATTCTGCCATATTTGTTTTTCAGTTCTGCCATTTTCGCTCTGCTAGCTTAATGTACCTGAACATAAAAATCTTTTTTTGGAGGTAAGTGGATATATTTAAACACTTCTGCATACAAAAATTAGATATTGTATTGTTCACGTTTAGCACACTAAAACGAGACACTGTGCGCCGCTGCGAATGAATTCTTCGTACGCTATCTAAAATCTCACCAAAAGTTGTTGTGTGTGTGTGTATTGGTTTATGTTTTCAATATGAGATTTTGGAACTGAACACCTCCATCAAACAGAATTTAACGTCAAATTATTTTGCGACCAAAAAACGTTGTAGTATTACATATGTATGTAAACATAAAACGATTTTCATACATTGTACGCTTAGAGAACGGACCATTAGGATGGTTTGACTATCGAATTGGTAATATGTACTTAAATACATTTTAGAAATATCAAGTCATTTAACAGATTTAAAAAAATTGTAAAGGATTACAGTTGGGTGTGCGAGGAACACCTGAGCACCTTAGACGACACGCCACTGTTCAAAAGCCGTGAGGGACGGACTAACAGCACCACTAAGGCTATGGCAATACATTTGTCGTTGTCCATAGAGAGACGTTTGCTTGAGTATAGAAGCAAACCATGATAAATTAATTGACTCCCGCTCTGCTATCTGGAGGAATAAATGGACTATCTTCGTCACCGTCTTCTACCGCAGTTCTGACTTTATGCATGAAGTCGTTACGTCAGACTTAGGCAACGTTGCTCGTTCTCGTCCTGTATCCATTTCCTTTGCGTAGCTAAATAGAAAACAATAATTTAAGAGTTATTAACAATAATAAACAGAAACCTTACGTGCTTCACTGCTTTTCTGTACAACAAAATTCCTAAAATTTTGGAAACAAATCAATTAAACTGAAATTTAAAATCTAAAAATTTTCAAATGATTTTTTCTTTGTTTGTTTTGGTTCTAGTCTTTTAGAAAGCAGGGCAAGATGCAGGGTTTATTTTTTTTTGTTTTGACAACTTGCCATAACCATTGTTATTGAACCATGGTGTACACTAGATAGTAACACAATAAATAAGTTCGCTACACACCCCCTATTTTGAAAGCTTATCGGCTTTGATTTTTAAGGTAAAAAATTTTCAGATACGAAAAAACGGAAATCGACCCATAAAACTATGCAATATTTTTTTTTTAATTGGAAACTTCCAAAATCAATGTACATTTATATTTGTTTTAAAAAATTGTAATTACTGAATCCTTTTCATAAAATAAAATAACACAATGCAACAAAATGAAAAAAATGTTGGTCCCTGCGGTCTCATAGAGTTTTTCTGATAGGTTATGAAAAATAAAAAGGTAGAAGGTGTATTAGTGATTTTTTTTTCATTTTAAGACTCCTCAAAGTTTAAAGTTCATGTTTTAAACAAAATTTTGAGATGTTATGCAAAACCATCTTATTGCGCAACGTTCTTACATTTAATTTAAGTTATGGAACTTGAGAATCCGCTTAGAAGTTTTTGTTTTATAAGCAAAACCATTTTCAATGTATTTTTTTTTTTCAAATATGTTTTTCATATATTGCACTGAAGTTTTGCAATTGTAGCTTATTCAATTTCAACAAATTGAGGAAACTTTGTTGAAATGAGTTTTATGATTTTTTGTGGGCTTTAATTTTGTAAAGTGTTCTTGGCACTTTAGGGTGGTAGGAACTGAGATAATGAGTACAACTAATCGACAAAAAAATTTGAGATAAATAACTTCTACGAATGAAATATAAAGCACATTGAGGCATTTACAACAATATACAACACTTGATGGTCGGACGTCAAATGGCGGAGCTATAGAGAAAAAATCCAAAATACTTATTTAGAGTTCGAAAAGAAATTACTCTTGTTTATAAATTTCTTCAGTAGCTGCATCTAAAATTAAAAATGTATATGCAAATAGGCTAAGAAGTAATTTAATGATTGAATTTAATTATTTAAGCTTCCTTTAAACCACAACCTTACTTAAAATAATGAAAACAATCCTTTTAATGTAAAAAAAATTATATGGCTCTTTAATTTCATCATCCGAGCGATGTGTACTCACTAGGCGTTTTTCTTTTTTCGTTCAGAGTAGAGTCTGAGTTGTCAAAAAATAAATTGTGTTTCTTTTTTTGTTCAGAGACATCAGAGCTTAAAATTTGTGTTTCTTTTTTTGTTCAGGGTGAAATCAGAGCGCGCTCTATGAGCTCAGAAGGAAACGATGGAGCGTTCAGGGTAAAAGACGGAGCACATCAAAATTGACATTTGAAAGTAGAAAAATAAACAAAATAAAATGAAAACAAAATTCATTTGTGACTGTGCTGGTTATTTTGAAGTAAAATAAAATAAATTTAACAATTTATTTGAATTTTTTGGCAGTTTAACCGGCTTTCAATAGAAAAATGTGCAAGTGTGTTTCATAAATAAATCAGATCGCTCAAAGCGTGCTCTGTTCAGGTTATACTCGACGTGCTCACGCTCTGTTCAGAGCTCTACTCTGAACAATAAAAGAAAAACGCCTACTGAAATCTTTTTTTGAAATAAAATTACGTATACAGAAAAATGTATTTGCGTTCACACTTTCAAATAATTCATCAGATCAAAAACTTTTGTTTTTCTTCAAGGTTTTTTAAAAATTATTTGAAGAAGCGTTCTCACCATCAAAACCTCATCAAAGCCATACAAATTTTTTTTGACGGCAAAATTAGTGATGCCAAACAAATTCGAATTCATCTAATAAATTTTTTTAATTTGATAGTTTGTACACCAAGGTTGAGTGACAGTCAGCGGCCATATTTGACTGACTAAAGCTAGAATTAGTCAAAACGTAACGTCCCCTGACGTGACGGTGGGGTTGCTCGTTAATGTTGCACCGATTAGTGAAAACGGTAGGCATTGTTCGAAATGTCACCTTACAACTTAAAAATTATTCGAAACATTCCAGTTTTTGTAAACCAACATCCATTGTCATTCTAATTTTAATTAAATTGTTCAGAAAATTCATTTTATAACATACAAATTTAATTTATTTTGTCTGACAACTCTTTAACGTAGCGTATTGTTTGAAAATCTAATGTCAACAGATATCAAAGTTGCGTTCCATTACGTTACGATTGCACTAATCGCTTACATGCTCTGCCGTCTGATAGGCTTTGACAGCTGATTCGTTACGGAACGTTACGTGTTGACTAGTCCCACCTTAGCATGATCTCTAGTGTATACCTCTCTTTAATGAAAAAAGGCACAATAAAGGGTCCGATACATAGAAGGCAGCGAGTGCAGCGCGCGCATTATAAGCTTTGACAGTTGATTTAAAAACATAGATCCTTATGAAGAGTGATACATACAGAAAAGCGAACAACGCACGCGCTTCGTTCAATGCGTAGAGTTGACAAACTTTCAACTTTTCGAACGCATCACTTGCGTTTGACATTTCGTTTCTTTTGTTTATTTATTTATAAATAATTTTCGCAGTTGAAATAATAAATTAAAAAAGAAAAAAAAATCAAAATGAAGGAAAAACGTATAAGCGAAGTGCAGGAGCAAGGCTGCCTATATAATAGAGGCCATTCTGAGCGTATTTGAAAACGCGTTTACGCGTTCTATGTAACGGCACATGCATCACTCGCGTGCGTTGTGATGCGTATGATGCGCGCGCTGCACGCGCTACCCTGTATGTACTGGCGACTTAAGAAGAAGCTTAAGCCAATTGCGTCACGGTGTCGTAATTTTGTATTGGTTTGAATTTTCCTGTATAATGAATTTCGGAGTTGAAATGATGGTGCGATAATTGAATTTACAGTAAAAGGTTTCACAATTTCTTGTAATAATTATATATGTACATCTATTTGCTTGATCGACACATACATTGGCTTATACTTTATATAACATCTAATAATGGTAAGGGCTATTTCATGTCTATATGTATAAAAATGTAGTGTGCGTGTGTTTGTCACCTTATAACTTGGAAACCGCTTAACCGATCGTGACCATTTTCGCACTACGTATTTGTTTTGGGAACAATTTTACATTATCGACTGTTGCTGTTTTTTTTTTATTTTTTTTGCCCAAATAGGGCTCTGGGAATTAATTACAACAACAACAACAACCTCTGAGCGGATCTACTTTCGGAGATATAGCCATCTGAAGGTCGGGATATATCTTTTATAAAAATCGGTATAAGTTGGGAACCCCTGGATGGATTTTAAAAATATTGGTGTCATATGAAAGGTATTTTACCCGGCAATACAAAGTTTTTCAATTTGAGTGATAGTTTTTGAGATATGACAATTTTTCAAATATTCACCCGATTTTTTTTGCAAAAAACCGTTTTTTTTCCCAAAAAATGTGTTATTAACCTTTAATTTTAATAACTAAATTAGGAAGCCTAATTTATTTCCTTTCATTTGATATGCATTATGTATCTGAAATTGCATCATTAATAAATTTTTATAGAAAAAAACAAAAATGGACCAAATCAATTTTCTTCAAATTTGGAACTTTAAACAACAACAATGCCAAAACAGACAACAACACAACAACAACTTTACTGCTACTGCAACAACAGTAATTTTACATAAGAGTAGGGGTAATTGGGCGGCCTGTGGCCGCAGCTCAGAATTTAAAACTCCCAAAAATCCGACACCGGCTTCGCGGCGGCCTTCGGCCGCGGATCAGTCTATAATATATCCAACACATAGTTTGCTAGCCAAATTGCGCGCGCAATTTTTAATAAATATTTTAAATTTCTTTAATATAATAAGTAGCTGATCCTCTTTGTTGTTGTTGTAGTAGTATCAAAGTTGTTGTTGTTGTTTTTTTTGTTGTTGTTGTTTGTTCTGGCATTGTTGTTGTTTAAAGTTCCTAATTTGAAGAAAATTGATTTGGTCTATTTTTGTTTTTTGTATTAAAATTTGTTAATGATGAAGTTTCAGATACATGTTGCATATCAAATGAAAGGAAATAAAATGGGCTTTCTAATTTAGTTTATAAAATTTTAGGTTAATAATAAATTTTTTGGGAAAAATGCCGTTTTTTTTGGGAAAAAAATGGGGTGAATTTTTGAAAAATTGTCATATCTCGAAAACTATCACTCAAATTGATAAACGTTGTACAGCCCGGTAAAATACCTTTCATATGACACCAATATTTTTAAAATCCATCCAGGGGTTCCCAACTTATACCGATTTTTATAAAAGATATATCCCGATCTTCCGATGGCTATATCTCCGAAAGTAGATCCGCTCAGAGGTTGTTGTTGTTATGATTAATTAATTTCCAAAGCTCTATTTGGGCAAAAAAAATAAAAAAAAACAACAACAGTCGATAAAGCAAAATTAAGCCAAAAAAATAAATGCTATATCTCTACAAGTATACCAGATTTGGCTTAATGTTACTTTACCGACTGTTGTTTTTTTTTTATTTTTCCCAAATAGGGCTCTGGGAATTAAGTCCAACAAAAACAACTGCCGCTCGAACCTACTTTCGGAGATATAGCCATCGGAAGATCGGGATATATCTTTTATAAAAATAATAATAAGGGGATTCCTTTAAACTCGTAAAAGCCTCGAAAAGCACGTAAACCTCGAAAACTTTCGAGTCTTGTATGAAAAAAATGTTTACGAGGCCTCGAAAACTTACGAGGCAAATTCGATGCGTAAATAGCCTCGAAAAAGTACGAGAGCGATTGTTGTCAAATAAATGTATAGAAAATAAATTTTTGTTTTGAAAATTGAATTTGAATTGAATATTATTCAAATTATATGACAGCTGATACGTTGTTTACACGTGTTTAGAAATGTGTGTTCCTGAAAACAAGCTCGTAAACTTTCGAGTTTTTCATGGCTTACGAGTTTACGAGATTAAAGGTATCGTCTTAATATATAAGTTAACAACCCCTGGATGGATTTTAAAAATATGGCTTAATTCCACTTTATCGACTGTTGTTGTTTTTTTTTAATTTTTTTTGCCCAAATAGGGCTTTGAAAATTAATCACAACGACAACAACAACAACCTCTGAGCGGATCTACTTTCGGAGATATAGCCATCGGAAGATCGGGATATATCTTTTATAGAAATAGGTATAAGTTGGAAACCCCTGGATAGATTTTAAAAATATTGGTGTCATATGAGAGGTATTTTATGAAGCTATGCAATTGCTATACAAATCGAGTGATAGTTTTCGAGACATGACAATTTTTCAAAAATTCACCCCATTTTTTCCCCAAAAAAACTGAATTTTTTCCAAAAAATGTATTATTGACCTATAATTTTAACAACTAAATTAGATAGCCCATTTTATTTCCTTTCATTTGATATGCAACATGTATCTGAAATTGCATCATTAATAAATTTTTATAGAAAAAAACTAAAAGAGACCAAATCAATTTTCTTGAAATTAGGAACTTTAAACAACAACAATGCCAGAACAAACAACAACAACAACTACAACAACAAAAACAACAACTACTACAACAACAACAACTTGGATACTACTACAACAAAAACAACAACAACAAAGAGGATCAGCTACTTATATTAAAAAAATTTAAAATTTTTATTAAAAATTGCGCGCGCAATTTGGCTAGCAAACTATGTGTTGGATATATTATAGACTGATCCGCGGCCGAAGGCCGCCGCGAAGCCGGTGTTGGATTTTTGGGAGTTTTAAATCCTGAGCTGCGGCCGCAGGCCACCCACTTACCCCTACTCTTGTGTAAAATTACTGTTGTGGTATCCCGATCAAAAAAACTTGTCAAGTTCTTGTCATTGTATCAGAAATGTATATCAAAATGATATCAAAAATGTATCAGCCGCTGATATCCATTTTTTGTATATCATTTTGATATTTTTGATATCATTGAAAAACATGTCAATTTTGTATCAGAAAAATATATCAAAATGATATCAAAAATTTATCAGCCGCTGATATCCTTTTTTTGTATATCATTTTGATATATTTTTGATATCATTGAAAAACATGTCAATTTTGTATCAGAAATGTATATCAAAATGATATCAAAAATTTATCAGCTGCTGATATGTCAAATTTTACGTTTTCGTTTGTGAATTTTATTTAAAGATAATTATAGAAGACGAACGCGCAGCCAATTTTAGTGAAGAAGTTAATTTTCTAATGAAATTAGTGAAAAGCACAAAAATATAATTGAGTGCAAAAAAACCGACACTGCATTCAGTTGCTGCATGCGGCCTGTGGTTGGGAAAACAAAAAGTATGGAAAACGGACGAGCAGCCAATTTTAGTAAGAAGTGAGTTTTGTCATGAAATCAGTGAAAAAGCAGAAAAAATATGATTGAGTACAAAAAAAAAAAAAACTTGTTGCCGACGATTAACCACAATATTGCAAAATTTGGCCAAAATTGGTTGTCACTTTTGTATCAGAAATGTACAAAAATTGTTAATTATTTTGATATCTTTTTTTGATATCATGTTGATATACAAAAAGCGTTACATTCCGTATATCACTGTGATATCCTTTTTTATCAAATTTTGTATGTCACTGACAAATTTTTGATATCATTTTGATATATTTTTGATATATTTTTTTTGATCGGGTAGTAGTAGTAAAGTTGTCGTTGTTGTTATTGTCTGTTCTGGCATTGTTGTTGTTTAAAGTTCCTAATTTCAAGAAAATTGATTTGGTCCATTTTTGTTTTTTTCTATAAAAATTTATTGATGATGCAATTTCAGATACGTGTCGCATATCAAATGAAAGGAAATAAAGTGGGCTTCTTAAGTATTAAATTTATAGATTAATAATACATTTTTTGGAAAAAATAACGGTTTTTTGGGAAAAAATGGGGTGAATTTTTGAAAAATTGTCATATCCCGAAAACTATTACTCAAATTGAAAAATTTTGTGCATTAATTATATAGTCTGGTAAAATACCTTTCATATGAAATCAATATTTTTAAAATCCATCCAGGGGTTCTCAACTTATAGCGGTTTTCATAGAAGATATATACGTATTTTCCGATGGCTATATCTCCGAAAGTAGATGCGCTCAGAGGTTGTTGTTGTTGTAATTAATTCCCAGAGCCCTATTTGGACAAAAAAAAAAAAAAAACAACAACAGTCGATAAAGTGGAATTGTTCCAATGTATTATTTACTTATAAATTTAATAACTAAATTAGGAAGCCTAATTTATTTCCTTTCATTTGATATGCAACATGTATCTAAAATTGCATCATTAATAAATTTCTATAGAAAAAAAACTAAAATAGACCAAATCAATTTCCTTGAAATTAAGAACTTTTAACAACAATAATGTTACAACAGACAGCAACAACTTTACTACAACTACAACAACAAAGAGAATCAGCTACTTGTGCAAGCGCAGCAGCTACTTATTATTTTAAAAAAATTTAAAATTTTTATTAAAAATTGCGTGCGCAATTTGGCTAGCAAACTATGTGTTGGATATATTATAAACTGATCCGCGGCCGTAGGCAGCCGCGAGGGCTGGTGTTGGATTTTTGGGAGTTTTAAATCCTGAGCTACGGCCGCAGGCCGCCCACTTACCCCTTCTCTTGTGTAAAATTACTGTTGTTGTAGTAGTAGTAAAGTTGTTATTGTCTGTTCTGGCATTATTGTTGTTTAAAGTTCCTAATTTCAAGAAAATTGATTTGGTCCATTTTTGTTTTTTCTATAAAAATGTATTAATGATGCAATTTCAGATACATGTCGCATATCAAATGAAAGGAAATAAATTGGTTTTTTGGGAAAAAAATGGGGTGAATTTTTGAAAAATTGTCATATCTCGAAAACTATCACCCAAATTAAAAAATTTTGTACAGCAATTATATAGTCCAGTAAAATATCTTTCATAAGACATCAATATTTTTAAAATCCATCCAGGGGTTATTAACTTATGTATTATTATTTTTATAAAAGATATATCCCGATCTTCCGATGGCTATATCTCCGAAAGTAGGTTCGAGCGGCAGTTGTTATTTTTGTTGTTGTAATTAATTCCCAGAGTCCTATTTGGGTAAAAAAAAAAAAAAACAAAACAACAGTCGGTAAAGCAAAATTTTTCCATCGGAAGATCGGGATATATCTTTTATAAAAATCGGTATAAGTTGAGAACCCCTAGATGGATTTTAAAAATATTAATGTCATATGAAACGTATTTTATCGGGCTATATAATTAAGGGGACATTCGCTTTTCGAATTGAAAACAAAAAAACACTTTTTAAACATTTTGGACATTGTTAAATATTGTCTAAAAAATATGGAAAATTTTTTATTTTTTTATTTTTAGTTTCCCTTGGCTGCTGTAAAAGTTACTTTTCAAACTGGTAGGACATTTTTCTCCGAACCTACTCGACCGATTTTAAAAAACCAAAGAGCATTCGATTACTCATAAAAAATATTAAACAATAAGCCTCTGAAAGTTTTAAAAAATACCCTCCCTTTTTTACGGGGCATTTTTTGAGGGTAAGTCCCTCAATTTTTTTGCATTTTTCATAAATAATCATTCAAAAACTTCAAAACATAAAAAAGTATGAATTTTAGCGGTTTATTGTATAGTTTTGAGCCTCAAAAATAAAATACATTTTGATTTTTTCAAAAATCTGTTACAGGAGGTCTACAACATGTGCTACCGTTTAAAAAGTAACTTTTGGATGACGCCCTCTACAGCAGCCAAGGGAAACTAAAAATAAAAAAAAAATTTTTTTCATATTTCTTAGACAATATTTAACAATCTCCAAAAGAAATTTTGTCAATAAATATAATAGTTTTTTCATAATAAAATTTTTAAAAGTGTTTTTTGTTTCAATTACAAAAGCGAATGTCCCCTTAATTGCTGTACAAAACTTTTCAATTTGAGTCATAGTTTTCGAGATATGACAATGTTTCGAAAAAGCACCCAATTTTTTTCCTAATGAAACGTTATTTTTCCCAAAAAATGTGTTACTAAGCTATAATTTTAATAACTAAATTAGGAAGCCCAATTTATTTCCTTTCATTTGATATGCAACATGTATCTGAAATTGCATTATTAATAAATCTCATAGCAAAAAACAAAAATGGACCAAATCAATTTTCTTGAAATTATGAACTTAACAACAATGCCAGAACAGACAACAACAAAAACAACTTTACTACTACAACAACAACAACAAAAACAACTTTATTACTACAACAACAACAACAAAAACAACTTTACTGCTGCAACAACAACAACACTATCGAGGGAGGCAAGGTGCATACCCGCTCAACTTCGCTCGGGCTACTCGCTCATCCTGATGAGCTACTGAGCCCGGATCATTGAGGGCACCGCGAATCAGTGCCCATCTTGCAGTGGTAGTCCGCACGACAGTTCCCACCATTTCAACTGTCCGTCCCGTCCCACCAACCTCTCTACGATTGACCTATGGTCCCGCCCAGTAGAGGTAGCCCAATTTCTGGGCCTCCCGGCTCGACCTGTTAATTCCTTATTCCTCAAAACACTAGCAGGCGAAAGGATTAGTTTTGTCTTTCAATTTACAGACCTGGAGTTGGAGTGGCTACAACAACAACAACAAAGAGAAGAAGCCATTTGTGCAAGCGCTACTAATTATTTAAAAAAAATTAAAAATTGCGCGTTGTTGGATATATTATGGAATGATCCGCGGCCGAAGGCCGCCGGTGTTGCATTGTTGGGAGTTTTAAATCCTGAGCTGCGGCCGCATGCCACCCACTTACCCCTACTCTTATGTAAAATTACTGTTGTTGTGTTGTAAAGTTGTTGAAGAAAAGATGTTGTCTTGGCATTGTTGTTGTTTAAAGTTCATAACTTCAAGAAAATTGATTTGGTCCATTTTTGTCTATTTCTATAAAAATTTATTAATGATGCAATTTCAGATACAAATGAAAGGAAATAAATTGGGCTTCCTTATTTAGTTATTAAAATTAAAGGTTAATAATACATTTTTTGGAAAAAATAACAGTTTTTTGGGAAAAAATGGTGTGAATTTTTGAAAAATTGTCATATCTTGAAAACTATGACTCAAATTAAACAATTTTGTACAGCACTTACATATATAGCCCAGTAAAATACCTTTTATATGGCATCAGTAATTTTAAAATCCATCTAGGGGTACCCAACTTATACCGATTTTTATAAAAGATATATCCCGATCTTCCGATGGCTATATCTCCGAAAGTAGGTTCGACCAGAACTTTTTATTGTTGTTGTTGTAATTAATTCCCAGAGCTCTATTTGTATGTATGTATGTATTCTCCTTTAACTCCTAGGAGGAGCATAGGGCCAATATGAAATCTCTCCATTTGTCACGATCCCTTGCGATGACTTTAATCTCTTGCCACGACTTTCCCGTTTCTTGAATTTCCTTTTCCAGCGACCTCTTCCAGTTGGTTTTGGGTCAACCACATCCTCTACTGCCTTGTGGATTCCACTCAAGAGCCTGGAGACAAACTTCGCTGTGTGGTTTCCGGAGAGTGTGACCAATCCATCTCCATTTGCGCAGCTTGACCTCGATTGCTATAGCCCTCTGATTGCATTTTTGATGTAGCTCGGCATTTGATATAGTGCGAGGCCACCAAACCTTTAGTATTCGCCTTAAGCATTTGTTGATGAATACTTGCAGCTTGTTCGTTAGTTGTTCAGTAACAAGCCACGTTTCGCACCCATATAACAAAACCGAATTCACATTCGAATCAAAAATGCGCACTCTCGATTTGGTGGATATAACGGATGAAGACCATATTTTGTTCAGTTGAGCAAACGCGCCTTTGCTATTCTTGAGTTGATATCCTCTTTTGCTCCACCATCCATGGAGATAATGCTGCCTAAATACGTGAAGCTATCGACGTTTCCGATGTCATCACTGCCAGCTCTATTTAGGCAAAAAAAAAAAAACAACAACAATCGCTAAAGTAAAATTGTTCCGAAATAACAATTGAAAAATTTAACTTTTTGTCTGAGGCCGGGATTGAACTAAGAAAAGGTTTTAGTGAGGTTTTATTCTCTATACTGCTTTGTAATCGTTCATGTTGTTGTTGTTTTTCTGAGCGCACACAGCGCAGTCTGTTTATAAATGCGCTATGTAGAGAGATTGACTTCAAAAGTTCCTAGTTCAATCCCGGCCTCAGACAAAAAGTTAAATTTTTCGATTGTTATTTCATTTAATTTAAAATATATTAAATTAAAAACATAAATTGGTCTGATGATGGTAACGTAGCGGTAACCGAATCATATGTCACCATGGCCATGTTTAGTAGTTTTTTTCTCATCGTTATAATTTTCAAAGTTGAAAAATGCATGGAATTTTCGATTTATGCAAAATAATGACTTAAGTAGTATAATTTTCATATGGTCAACATAAACCATTTTAATAAATAGTACCTGGAGACCGATCCCTGCTCGGTCAACAATCTTATCTTATCATTTTAGTCGATGTTTTTATTCATAGCTATTTTTTTCAATGAAATTCGTACCTTTTCATCTCCAAAGCTTTCAAAATGATAAATTAACCGATGAGAAAAACAATAAGAAAAAACTCGGAAAATATCGAATGGTATAGAAAAATATCAAGAACTTTTTTTGTGCATGAGTTATTAAATAAAATTTTTATTTTGGTAAAAAGTGGGCCTGACAATTATTGAACAAAGCCCACTTTTCGTAATCCAGATCTGCATACCAAATTTCGTCAAAATATGTTGTACCATTTGCGAGAAATAGCATTTAATTTGTTTTACTTGTATGGGAGGTTCCACGCGCACCGGTGATATTTTGCCCACTTTCAGGTCGTGGGTGCCTAATAAAAAGAAGATTCCCTATAGTTAAATTCAGAAAGATTGCTTAAGTAGTTTTTCTTTTTATAGCGTATTATATTTTTGTGTGCGGTGCCACGCCCTCCAACGAGTTTTCCTAATATAACAGCACATCACATATTGATACTTGTTTTCAGGGGTAAAATCTTTGAAGTTTTCATTAAAATTGTTTAAGTCGTTTTCGAGTAATATTGAATCAAAATTTTCAATGGTTAAAAAAGGGGCGTGGCACTTCTTCGATCCCGCCCACTTTTCGGTTATTACAAGGCATTGATATGTAGTACCTACATACCAAATTTCATTGAAATATCTTGTAACATTTGCGAGAAATAGCATTTAACGTATTTTGCTTGTATGGGAGGTTCCACGCGCAATGGCGACATTTCGCCCACTTTGAAATCAGAGATGCCCTATTGCAATTAGGCTCCTCACAGTTAATTTCAGAGTGTTTGCTTTATTAGTTTTCTTTTTATACCGTTTTATATTTTTGTGGGCGGTGCCACGCCCTTCAACGAGTTTTCCCAATATAACGGCGTATCACATATGAATCCTTGTTTTCAGAGGTAATATCTCCTAAATTTTCATAAAAATTGTTGCAGTCGTTTTCGAGTAATATTGAATCAAAATTTTCAAGGTCTGAAAAGTGGGCGTGGCACTTCTTCGATCCCGCCCACTTTTAGTCTGTAACAAGGCAATATTAAGCCGTACCCGCTGACCAAATTTCATCAAAATACCTTGTATAGTTTACGAGTTATGACTAAATCAAATTTAAAATTTAGTGCAGTGCCACGCCCTCTGGTGAGCATTTACAAAGTTCAAACCTAGCTCATTATTCATTGTTTGCTAATATCTAACACTATTCCAAGTTTCATGGAAATCGCTGTAGCCGTTTTCGAGAAAAAATATTGGCACAGAAATAAGTACAAAAAAACAAACAAAAAAACAAACAAAAAAACAAACAAACAAAAAACAAACAAAAAACAAACATACAATTTTAGCTCGTATAAGAAGAGAAGATATGAATGGGTTTATTTGAAAGTGGAATAAGTGTAATTTCGGAAAAATTGAGCTTATGGTACTTATAGCTAGCTATAGATGTCTTTTTTTTATATTGAAAATTACAGACTCGTTAGATCACGATTTCATCAAAAATTACTCAAAAGAAGTTTTCATGAAAAGCATTTTACAAAAATGATTTTTTTGAAAGTGGAATAAGTCCATTTTTTCAACTACTGCTATACAGAAGGTTTTGCTTTTAAATCAATTTAAGAATATTGGCAAGCGTTATTAAACTAGTGTTAAATGTTTACCACTGTAAATTCATCAAATTTTGTTCTGCTGTAATAATTTTTACAAGTGTGATAGAAAATAGTCGCGTTTTTTTGGTCTGAATGGACTTATTCCACTTTCATTTATAATAAATTAAAAAATTTGTTATACTTTGGTGAATAAAAGCAAAGGAAAATTAAAACTTAGAAAAAATTTTATTTTAAAAACTTTTGTTTTTTTGCCCAAATAGGGCACAACACAACAGATCTTGTAATTCTCTACAAAATTGATGCTAAAGCTTTTCATCGTATGACTTACCGTTTCAGAGATACCCTTCAAAAACCAGTATTTTCGAAACATTAACGGTTTTTGAAGAATATCTTTTAGACCATGATTGGCTCCAAGAAAAATTTAATACAGTGTATACGGAATCCAATTATCTTTTGAACGGTTTTTAAATTTTTTTGGTACGACTCCTCGTTAAAGAGTATTCGCAATTTTAAAAGTAAGATATTTTAATATGAACTTATATGTAGCATTTATATATAAAAACTGCACAACCTTTTTAATTGGGTTATCTTCTAAACTATAAGCTACACGAAAACATTTACATCTTTAAATAGGAAATTTCCTGTGTTACAAAATTGTGGAGAAAAATTTGTCTGTAAAAGTTTGCGTTAACGAGATATATGCAAAAAACTGATTTTAGCGACCTTTGAGCCCGAATAACTTTTTATGCGCACAATGGACTTTTTACACATTATTAACCATCCATAAATAAATGTAATTCCGGTGAAAAAAATTCACTCGGAATTTTTTCGCAGAAGTATACGCTTAAGGCGCAAATGGGGATGGATTGGTCACACTCTCCGGAAACCACACAGCGAAGTTTGTCGCCAGGCCCTTGAGTGGAATCCACAAGGCAGTAGAGGACGTGGTAGACCCAAAACCAACTGGAAAAGGTCGTTGGAAAAGGAAATCCAAGAATCGGGAAAATCGTGGCAAGAGATCAAAGTCATCGCAAGGGATCGTGACAAATGGAGAGATTTTATATTGGCCCTATGCTCCTCCTAGGAGTTAAAGGAGAATACATACATACATACATACATTCTTATTTTCCTGGGCTACTATGTGTTAATAATACAGTTTTTGGAAAAATATTGCTTTAAAAAAAAAATGGTCGAAATTTCTGAAAATTTGCAATAACTTTAAAACCACGACTCGGATTAAACATTTTTTTGGCTTGATTTTGTAGTTAGTTAACATATCTTTCGTATGACACTAATATTATTAAAATCCTTCCAGGAGTTTCCAACTTATAATAGTTTTTATAAAAGATATATCTCGATCTTCCGATGGCTATACCTCCGAAAGTAGGTTCGACAAGAACTTTTTTTTTTTGTGGTTGTGTTGTAATTAATTCCCATAGCCTCATTTGGTCAAAAAAAAAAAAAAAACAACAGTTTTTAAAGTAAAATTTTTTCTAAGTTTTAATTTTCCTTTGCTTTTATTTACAAAATATTTTGTGACTTAAAATGGAATAAGTCATACAAAAGTAAATATAAAAAATATTTTAATTTATTTATTATAAATGAAAGTAGAATAAGTCCATTCAGACCAAAAAACGCGATTATTTTCTGTTACACTTGTAAAAATTTTTACAGCATAACAAAATTTGATGAATTTACAGTGGTAAACATTTAACACCAGTTTAATAACGCTTGCCAATATTTTTAAATTGAGTCGTACGCAAACCCTTTAATATCTCAGTTTATGAAAAAGTGGACTTATTCCACTTTCAAAAAAACCCATTCATATATTTGTCATAAGTCCAGTCACAGCTAGGACTAGGAATATCATCCGTGCGTTTTCTTTTGAATTGGTATCAAGGGACCTTCAGGTACTATACCCCATTTTGGCTAAAGTTTACATTTTGTCTTAGAACCCAATTTGGATTTTAATAATATTGGTTTCATATGAAAGTTATTTTAACTGGCTACAATATCGTACACAAGTTTTAAAACTGAGTCACGCTTTTCGAGATATCACGAATTTTTGAAAATTTGAACAGTTTTATTTTTAAAGCACTATTTTTCCAGAAAATGTCTTATTAACCTATAGTTTTTGCAGGGTTCGAAAATATCCGATATTTATTTTAAATATCAAAATATCGGATATTTATGATATATGTATATTAGAGCGCCCATATGTGCGAAATTCTGATTTTGTTTGCTCCCCGTCCATTTCCTGAAATTAGAGGTCAAAAAAATAAGATCTCAAAAAAAAATTTGGAATCGGTAGTGGAAAAAACCCAGCCGGTTTTCGATCAAAGGTCGAAAAATTGACTAAAAAAAGGCAAGTCGCTTTGACTGCCCGTTACTTCAAAACTGTTCATTTTTTCATATTATTTTCAAGACAATTTTTGTAGAGCATGACTTGGTCTACATTATCTTCTTAAAAAATTTTGGTCCAAAAATTAAATTTGTTGTTGTTTCGGTACAAAAACTTAAATTTTTTAAGAAAATTTTCATGACTTTTTTTCCATAAATTGGCTTTTTGTAATTTTTAAAGGGTGGAATATTTGTTCTGGAATTATTATATTGAAGGGAATTAAACGTTGATTAATTTAAAAGAAAAATTACTAAAAAATTTTAGTTTTTAAGAAATGGAGCCCATTTCAAAGTTAAAAAAAATTTTTTTTTTTTATTTTTTCTTCTTAATTTTTAATCTGGTAAGAAACCTTTTCCGTAGATATATTTCTTAAACTAATTTGGGATTGCTAAACACGAAAATAGCATTCATTTTCGTTTTAGTGCGTTTTTGGGCTGTTCCAGTAGAGATAATCGAAAATTTCCAAATTCGTGCAAGCAGTTCAGGAAAAAATTTCAATCAAGTTGTCGAGAACTGCACAAAGCTGTGAAATTGCACCTGAGCATTTACTGAATAAGAAAAAAAAGTTTTCAAAATTGGTTCACGGCATGGTTTTTAAAATGAGGTCGAAAAACGGTATTTAAAAAAAACGACTACAAATCAAAACCAAAATAGTAATTTTAGATGTAGTTATTAATGCTGAATTCGAAATTGGACGCGAAATTGCTGTATCACTTATGGTTTGTGAGATATCTTACCCCTAATGTTCAAAAAACACGATTTTTGAGGTTGTGTAGAACGCGCACAAAATCGTTTTGGTCTTTTCTATTAAATGTGTCATTTAGTACTGTTCTTCTTCTTCAAAATGAGTTACAGAATAGTCTTGTATGATTTTTCTTTAAAAAGTTATGACCATTTTAAAATAACATTATAAAAGATATAGTAATATGGCAATTGCTATAGAAAATCCATACATAATTTTTAACTTTCATGATGTCATTTTAAAATGATCATAACTTTTTGAAAAAATGTCGCACAAGCCCATTTCATAGCTCATTTTGAAGGCAAAAAGCAGTTCTAAATGATGCATTTTATAAAAACTAGCAATACTTTTTCTTGCATCCAATAAAAAAGCGATTTAAAGAAAAAAATTAAAATACTTCATTTTTTTCCAAACTTTGAGACCGGCTCCATACCTTAAAATTTAATATTTTTGTAAAATTTTTCTTTTTAAATTAATTAACATTTAATTTCCTTTAACATTAGAATTCCATAACAAATATTCCGCCCTTTAAAAATTACAAAAAACCAATTTATAGCAAAAAAAACATGAAAATTTTCCTAAAAAATTTAAATTTTTGTACCGAAACAGCAACAAGTTTAATTTTTGGACCAAAACTTTCTAAGAAGATAATGTTGACCTAATTATGCTCTACAAAAGTTGTCTTGAAAATATTATGAAAAAATGAACAGTTTTGAAGTAACGGGCAGTCAAAGCGACTTCCCTTTTTTTAGTCAATTTTTCGACCTTTGATCGAAAACCGGCTGGGTTTTTTCCACTATCGATTCGAAATTTTTTTTTGAGATCTTATTTTTTTGACCTCTAATTTCAGGAAATGGACGGGGAGCAAACAAATTCACTACTTTGCACATTTCATACATCTTGTGGGCGCTCTAATGTATATCCAATATCAAAATTTTGATATATATCCATTTTGTATGAAAGCCATATTATTATTTTATTGTATTATTTATGTGTACTAAATATTTAGGTATGTACTTAAAATTAGACAAATGAAACCAAAACATAAAATCTTCAAGATCAGATCCTTTGTTAAAAATACCACAGTCCCGCATGGGTTTTCTTCTCTGAATTTAAAAGAGCGATTTATTTAGATTTAAGTGTGCTAATTATGAGAAAAATAGTGAAAAAATGCCAGCACGTCACAATTTTCAGTAATTTAAGTTTTACTTAAGTGCCTTTTTTGTATATACAAGACTACCACGCCTATACTACTGAACGTATCAAAACCATATTTGCACGAAATGTTTTTTTGGTGCTCCGAAACATTTATAATAAATATGGGAACAATTGGACAAGGGGGTGTTGTACCCCTCATACAAAAAAAAAACTCAAAATAATTGAAAGTTTTATTTGAGTCGCTCCTACGCCTATACCAGTAGGTATATTGAAACCATATTAATACCGTGTATCCGCCTGATATTCCGACAGATTTGTCTTGATAATGAGGGCAATTGAATGAAAGTACGGTGCGCTCGGTATACAAAGAAATCATACCAAAAACAAAAAACGCATATCTACTTAATTTACCTGCATTATGAAACATGATACCTGGATGAATATTATGCATAGCAACTATCTTGAGGAGCACCAAAAAAATATATAGTGCAAGAATGGTTTAAATATGTTGAGTATTGTAGGCGTGATTTTGAAGAGTACATAAGCCTTAACGATTGAATAAATAAGTTCTCAAATGCTGCACAGACGAGCAAGGGTACCCATCTTAAAATTACGAGATTGATTTCCAATTTATTTTTTGATGCTGAGCCCAAATCCGTTTACAGAATTGCTCTTTCGCGTCAGAATTTCGAGAAATTTAAAAAAGACAGGGAGGTCCCAAACCATTATAATTGGCTTCAAAAATCAGGAGAGGAAAAAAGTGTCGAATTTGCAGGCGTGTGGAATAGAATAAACACAAAAAAAAACTTACTCTTTCGTAACGAAATTTTTCTGAAACGACTCGCACCATTACTGCCGGCAGAAGTGTTTCCATTAGAACTTACTATAAGGGAGTATGTTTTAACTCTACTCCAACGCCATATACATTTAGGAAGTAGAAATACAGTAACAAACGCCTAAAATTACTTAATAATATTGGGTGTACAACTTAAAAACCGGAATTTTTTAGCGAAATTTGATGCTTTATTGTGGAAAAATGTTACAATATATTTTATTCAAATTATTGTCCATTGGAAGCTACAACATTTCCCCATCTTTCAGGCAATTTATGAATTCCATCCCAAAAAAATTGCGCCGGCTTGGCGGCCAAAAATGAATCTATCCAATTTTCGATATCTTGAACTTAAGTGAAGCGTATTCCTGATAGGGCATTCTGCATCGATCGGAACAAATGGTAGTCAGATGGTGCAAGGTCTGGGCTATAAAGCGGGTGAGGCAAAATTTCCCATCCGTTGTTTTCCAGATAATTTTTGACTGGGGCAGCAATATGTGGCCGAGCGTTATCGTGGTGGAAAATGATTGACTCGTGTCTGGTCGCATACGTTGGCCGCTCTACCTGGATTTTCTGCTTCAATCGGATCAATTGTTGACGATAGAGTTGAGCATTAATGGTTTGGCCACCTGGCAACAGCTCATAATGGATCACACCTAGCTGGTCCCACCAAATACAGAGCATTACCTTCGAAGCGTGAATATTTGGCTTCGGTTGTGATGGGCCGGCCTCACCTTTCTTGACATATGCTGTTTTGCGCTTGGGATTATCGTAATGGATCCACTTCTCATCGCCAGTGACAAAACGATGCAAAAAACCCTTCCTTTTGTGGCGTTCAAGCAGCATTTTGGACATCAAAAATCGGCGTTCGACGTCCCTTGGCTTCAACTCGTATGGCACCCAATTTCCCATCTTTTGAAAAATTCCCAAGGCTTTCAAATGTCTGAAAATTGTTGCTCAATCAACTTCCAATGGTTCTGCAAGTTCTTCTTGCGTTTGACATGAATCTTGATCGAGTTATGCCTCCAATTCTTCATCCTCAAACTTTTTCGGCTGACCAGGACGTTCTTTGCCTTCGACATCAAAATCACCACTTTTAAACCGTCGAAACCACTCACGACAGCTTGATTCAGCTGGAGCATAGTCCCCATAAACTTCTACAAGCAAACTATGACTTTCCGCAGCAGTTTTCTTTGGAAAAAAATGTCCCAACAGAACCTCCCGCAAATGCTGTCTTTTTCTCCAATTTTCGAAGTTATTCATCGTGAAAAATAATAATGATGCACACAAGATAAAATTGTTTTGTTGACTGATTTTGACAGCTGTCAAATGTACCTTCAAAATGACATATATATAAAGTTCGAGCTTTCACGATATTGTTAGTACGGACATCCACCGTCAAATTCCGGTTTTTAAGTTGTACACCCAATAAATAAAACATATAATATCCATTGATATATATCCTTCGAACCCTGAGTTTTTGCAATAAATTATGGAATCCTAATCAATTTCCTTTCATTGTTCCATTAATACGAACTTGTACAGTCAAATTTGCAATGAACTTCAATCGACGCTACAAATATTATTGGTGACAATTGTTTCGGCTATTTCCACATACACATATATATATTTGCATATATACATATATGTGACCTTGTCTATGAAAAGGGGGTTTATGTGCGAAAAAAAAATTTCGTGAAAACAGCTGGAAAACAATTTTTAAGGGTCAATTAATGCGAATCGGCAAAAAATTGGAAATTTTTTTTTTTGACACGTAAGCACACTTTTTATACTAGGTGTACAAATATGAAACGGGTAATGACATCTAGCGGTCGATAGCCGTATATGTATGAGCTTCCGAACCGTACCAAATGTCTTAATTGTTCATTATGTCATCTGTCAACAATATTCAGTTCACAATTTGTCAAGTTTCATACAACAACGCATTTTTTCCGCTCGTAAAGATGTCGAATTTTGTGCCTGAAAACTCTTATTTGCGGGAAGCATTGATTTTCTGTTTCCATTTAAAGAAAAGAAAAGGTTTTCTCCATCGAATCATCACTGGGGATGAAAAGTGGATTTATTTCAACAATCCCAAACGAAAAAAATCATATTTGAGCCCCGGCCAACGACCCAAATCAACGCCAAGACCAAATCGCCTCGGCCGAAAGACAATGCTGTGTATTTTCTGGGATCAGCGTGGTGTTATTTGGTATGAGCTACTAAAACCAGGTGAAACAGTTACTGGTGCACGCTACCATCAACAATTGATCGCTTTGAACCGTGCTATACGCCAGAAGAGGCCCGAATTTCAACTTCGCCATGACAAAATTGTATTCCAAGATGACAACGCATCGCCACATCGAGCAGCGGTCAATAAAAACTTGGTAGAATCGTACAACTGGGAGCCCCTGTCCCACCCGCCGTACTCACCGGTCCTGGCGCCGTCCGATTACTATTTGTTTTCATCGATGGGACACGCACTCAACGATTCGCACTTAAATTCTTACGAGGAAGTGCAAAAATGGCTCGATGAATGGATAGCCTCAAAAAACGAAAAAATTTTTTGGCGAGGAATCCATAAATTGCCTGAAAGATGGAAAAGATGTGTAGCTAGCGAGGGGAAGTACTTTGAAGATTAAATTTGGAACCATTTTCGCAAAATAAACGTGTTTTTTTTTTAATAAAAATTACCGTTTTCATATTTGTACACCTAGTAGACCAGGTCACATATGTATATAGCCTCATCAGACCTATTTTAGTTAATCTTTGCTTCTTACTAGAATCGAACCGCAGC
Organism: Calliopum simillimum; assembly: GCA_951812925.1. Taxonomy (NCBI): domain Eukaryota; kingdom Metazoa; phylum Arthropoda; class Insecta; order Diptera; family Lauxaniidae; genus Calliopum; species Calliopum simillimum. The sequence continues at coordinate 75,990,133 of OX638369.1, forward strand.
CTTCTGCATTCTAATGAAATTATGCAGCAGACCTCTACCACTTGAGCCACGCTGACGGAACGATCTACCTCGTCAAAGATCCTCACATAAATAACACTGTTGTTGTTTTTTATGTAAGTACACTTGTTGCTATCAGCCGTGTTCATTGCAAATCTTTCTTAATTGTTATTATGCTGATTGCACTCTCAAATTGGGTTTTGAGACATGCTATCTTCCACAATTCACAATTAATACCCCACTGTTGTGGATTATTTGTCCACTGCTAGTGAGATCTTGCTCTTGCATGGTTTTAATTGTAAATGTTAGATTTCTAACATTATTAGGCGGGTTCACCTTTTCAAATATAAATGATTTTTCACAAATTTAAATGATTTTAATTTTGCTTTTTAAGACTGCTATTTTTGAATATTCCATTAATACGAACTTGTACAGTCAAATTTGCAATGAAGAACAACCGACGCTACAAATATTAACTTGGAAATTGGTGACATACAGAGGCTCACAAAAGTACATATTCGGAATTTGAAAATTTTTTAAAGAATCGTAAAATTTTTTAATTACGTATTAATTTTTTTTGAATCACTCTTAATAATTATAACTCGGTAAATATCTAGTTTTATTTATTAAAAGAAGCTTTCCTAAAATGTAACTTAAGAATGAAAACAAAGAGCTTATAAGCAAAATTCTTCTTAAATTCAATACACAAAAGTATTCGGAATTCTAAAAAATTTGGCAATATTTTAAAAACGAAATAAAAGAATGATCCAAAGGTATTTGGGGCACTCTTAGAATTCAATTTACAGTTAGTTTGCGGTAGCTCAGTTCTGTTTTGTCAGTTTTTTTTTAAGCGAAAAACATCGTTTATTAGAAAAAGTAAGATGGGAAGAAAATCAGAAGAAACCACTCTTGAATAAAAAAATTGCAAGCGGCGTTGGAAGAAGTATTTAGACTATCCGCAGCATTACAGAAAGAAAAAAGTTCCATAATTCACAACGCTTTGGTAGGTTATCGAAACTAGGCATTCAAGATAGGTCGGATATCATACGAAAAACTAAAATTCGACCACGTACTTTAGCATTGGACATTAATAGAAGCCTCAATTAATATAATGGAGCAAAGATTAGTGATGAAACTAATCGCAGGACACTCAGAAACGCTAGTTATATTGGAAAAACTCATCGTTTCAAACCATTTATAAGTAAGACCAACTGCAAAAAGTGTTGCAAGTGTTTTAGTAAATAGTACATATCCCAAAGGGAAGAAATGAAGCTGCTTCCAAAAAGGGCGCAATAGAAGCACATCTCTGGTAGCATACAAAATATTTTCAGATTCTATTTTTTTTTTTTATTGCTTATAAAAGTTTATAAATCTTCCAAAACTTACAGAAAAAAAAAAAAATAGTTTTTTTGAAATGGAACTTAAAATTTTGAAAAACTTCTACGGAAACAAATTTCATGCTTCCAAATGTGTGCATCTACGGAAGCGTATTTCATGTGCTTTTGAAGATGTGCATCTCCGCTAGGACATGCTGTGTTAAAAAAGATAAGCAGTGAGAACAGCACTGGAAGCAGCTTCTTGCTTCCCTAGAAGCGCAACTAAAGTCTTTTCAATGCGCTTCCGTTTTCCGTTGGGTATTTAATTGTGTATATATATTAGGGTGGGCCGATTTGAAAACTGATCTCGGCTACCCCCCTATGTGAAAGTTCATTCAATTCTATGAATATTTGCCCAAGGAACTATACTTCTGCGTTCATCTTTAGTTCGGCGCATTTTTGATCGAAAATTGTGCCTTTCATCAATATTTTTTTTTATTTTCATACTAAATTTTAAAAATTTTTATAAAGACAAAAGAATTGTCATTATATGATTTGGCTGGTATTCTGTCAGTAATCAATTAAATTGGGTTCTGTTTGCATAAAAAGTTCGCTTGATGGTGTGGAATTGATGCTATATATTTAAAAAAGTGATATGGGTCAAATAGCCGATTATTATGACCGACTTTCAAAATGAACGATTCATATTTTTGGATGAATTTTTTCAAACAAAACACCAACCTAGGCTGAAAGTTCATTCAATTCTATGAATATTTGCCCAAGGAACCATACCTCTACGTTCAACTTTAGTTCGGCGCATTTTCAATTAAAAATTTTACCTTGCGTTTAATATTTATTTTTATGCTTAGTTTTCAAAATTCCTATAGAGACAAAAGTAATATCATAATATGTTTTGGCTGGTATTCTGTCAGTAATCAATAAAATTGGGTTCTGTTTTTGCGAAACCAAACAATGGCTCGATAAATATTATCCGAACTCTGCTCCATAGAGACAAGTGGTAGAGAAGTGGATTGCTGAACTTAAACGTGGTCGTAACAGCACAAATAATGCAGAGCGCAGTGGACGCCCAAATGAGGCTGTTAATCCAGAAAACATTAAAAAAATCCATAAATTGGTTATGAACGATCGCAAATTGAAGATGCACGAGCTAGCTGAAATTGTAAAGATATCAAAAAGTAGTGTTTTTACCATTTTACACGAACATTTGGGTATGCAAAAGCTCTGTGCAAAGTAAGAGCAAAGACACGGTGGTTTTTAAAAAATTTCAACTTTTTGAAATACCACCCGCGATTTTTTTCGGGGATAGTGTTGGGGGACCCTTCTAGTATCAGAATCCGGGATCCGCGAAATCGAACGTCCAGCCGTTTTTTTTTTTCGACATTTTAGTTTTTTTAACGATTTTTGAGAATGTCTCGGATTTATATACATATTATGTACACATATATATACTCGTATATGTATATATGTGTAATATATATATATGTATATATATATACATACATGCATACATACATATAAAAGGTATCGTTTCCGCACCATTTATTTTTAAAAAAATCGGTTTTTTCGTATATAAAAAAACACAAACAAAAACCGGATACAGCAATAGTCACTCCAGATGTGATTTTTGATGCTTAATCCGAATCCGGTCTTAGAATTGCTCTATTACTTCTGGACTTTGAGATATCCTTACATATATGTATAAAGGA
>OX638369.1:75993372-76222204 GCA_951812925.1 Calliopum simillimum
CGAGTATATATATGTACGTACATACATATATATGTGTACATAATATGTATATAAATCCGAGACATTCTCAAAAATCGTTAAAAAAACTAAAATGTCGAAAAAAAAAAACGGCTGGACGTTCGATTTCGCGGATCCCGGATTCTGATACTAGAAGGGTCCCCCAACACTATCCCCGAAAAAAATCGCGGGTGGTATTTCAAAAAGTTGAATTTTTTTAAAAACCACCGTGAAGACGCAACAGTCGGCCAGTAAGGTGATGGCGTCTGTATTTTGGGATGCGAAGGGAATAATATTCATCGAACATCTCCAAAAAGGAACCACCATCAACAGCGACTATTACTGTGCACTTTTGGATCGATTGAAGGCTGAAATCGCAAAAAAACGGCCACATTTGCAAAATAAAAAAGTATTGTTTCACCAAGACAATGCACCGTGTCACAAATCGAGCTTGCCAAATCGTTGGGAGTGACTCAGCAAGCCATTTCGAAACGTTTGAAAGCCGCCGGATACATTCAGAAGCAAGGTAATTGGGTCCCCTATGAGTTGAAGCCGAGAGACGTTGAACGGCGCTTCTGTATGTCTGAAATGCTGCTTGAGCGCCATAAAAACAAATCATTTTTGCATCGGATTGTGACTGGGGATGAAAAATGGATCCATTATGACAATCCCAAGCGCAAAAAGTCATACGTGAAACCCGGCCAACCAGCCAAATCAACCTCGAAGCCAAATATCCATGGCGCCAAGGTTATGCTGTGTATTTGGTGGGATCAGAAGGGGCCGTTATATTATGAGTTGTTGAAATCGGGCCAGACAATCACAGGTGACCTGTACCGAACACAATTAATACGTTTGAAGCGTGCCATCATCGAAAAACGCCCTGAAAATGCGACCAGACACGAATCAATAATTTTTCATCATGACAACGCTCGGCCGCATGTTGCAACCCGTGAAAAACTATTTGGAAAATAGTGGATGGGAAGTTTTGGCTCACCCGCCTTATAGTCCGGACCTTGCTCCGTCTGACTTTCATTTATTTCGCTCGATGCAAAACGCCCTCACCGGAATACGCTTCACATCAGAGCAAGGCATCCGCCAAGGCCGCCAAGCCGGCGCAATTTTTTTGGGATGGAATTCATAAATTGCCTGAAAGATGGGGAAATGTTGTAGCTTCCAATACTTTGAATAAAACATATTGTAACATTTTTCCACAATAAAGCATCAAATTTCGCTAAAAAATTCCGGTTTTTAAGTTGTAAACCCAATATAACAGATGAATATGATTTAATTCAAAATGTTAAAAAATAAATCGTTTTTTCCATCTAAGAGCGTAAAAATATATGAGTCATATTGTCGTTCCTTAGTGTTAAACCTATCTTCAAACTGAATTTCATAAAAATCTATGCAGTGGCTTAGCCGTGAGAGCGTGTTTTCCATTTATGGGCGTGGCACTGCCCATTTAAAAAAAGAACTATCCTCTACTGCTCCTCTTCCAATAAAAAAAAAATCTAGCGAATAAGTATGTTGATATTTGGGCATAGAAAAGGACTGAACCGATTTCGTTTGCCTATTTATATTTAGATATATTAAGTATTCTCATCGTTCCTTCGCTTAATAACTAATACTTGAAAATAATATTTCATTTACAAAAGGAAATTGATGTAACGAAATAAGAAACACCCTAGTTTTTGCCATAAATATGCCGCAAAAATCAACGACAACCCATTTTTCGTGCAAGGCATCGAAACGTCCTAGTTTTCTTCCAAAATGTGTTTTTCGTCATAAAATCTTTAACGTCCTACTTTTAAACATAAAACTTTGAAGAAACCTAGTTTTCGTCATATTTAATGAAACAACCTAGTTTTCGTCTAAATAAGTTTGAAACATCCTACTTTTCGTCCAAGAATTTATGAAAACCTAGTTTTCGTAGGATAAATGAATCATCCTACTTTTCGTCTCAGGCATCGATATAACCTGCACACTAGGCATGCGCTTATTTTACGATTTTCTGATTTTCGTTCATGCCGCCCCCTGGAATCCTTCTAATGGTCATAAAAACAAATACTATGAAGTTTCACGGCGATCGGATGACGATAACCCGGCCCGCAAGAGAGGTCAAGGTCAAGTTGAGGTTTCAGGCAAAAAATAATGAAAATTTTTTTTAAACTTAATTAAATTAGTCAAAGCATAACTTTATCTTATAGCAAATTGAAATGCCTTTCCAACAAGCTATAATTGTTTAAAATCGGGTAATAAATACGAATTCTATGAATTTTTCTTTTATCGACATTAGAAAAATTGCCGCAAAATGCTATTCTACTACATATGGTATTTTGCGGCAATTTTGCTAGTGCCGTAAAAGAAAAATTCATAGAATTCGTATTTATTACCCGATTTTAAACAATTATAGCTTGTTGGAAAGGCATTTCAATTTGCTATAAGATAAAGTTATGCTTTGACTAATTTAATTAAGTTTAAAAAAAATTTTCATTATTTTTTGCCTGAAACCTCAGCTTGACCTTGACCTCTCTTGCGGGCCGGGTTATCGTTATCCGATCGCCGTGAAACTTCATAGTATTTGTTTTTATGACCATTAGAAGGATTTCAGGGGGCGGCATGAACGAAAATCAGAAAATCGTAAAATAAGCGCATGCCTACTGCACACGAAAAGCATCTTTCTCAAGAAAGATAATCTGAAGTTTTCTGGAGGAAATAACCCCTATCACCACTATTACAAAATTTATCAATTTCTTTCATTGAAACGTCGGATAAACTACAATATAAGACTTTCTAGAAAACAAAATTTTTAAAGTGTTATTCAAAACTAGATTTAATTTTTCTTTCAGGTTTTTTGCTGCGTTTACTTTAACTGTATGGCTATTGTCCTCAATTTCGGAAGAAGTTTCAATTTCAAATCTAGAGAGAATACGTTTTATCTCTACTTGATGCTATTTTTCTGTTATTAAAAACAAAAAACTTACAAAAGAAATCCCGGGATTGGTAGCACTGATCCCGGGATTTTCGGGACTGCAAAAAGGCTCGAATCCCGGGACTGAAATCCCTAGTAAACACTTAATTGAAGTAAATGTAAAATGGCTTCAAATGGCTTCAAATGGCTCCAAATGGCAAGCAATCTACTATCGAAATTAGACAATTAAGGATTAACTGGTATTATAAGAGAAAACCGTGAGAAAAAATACGAAAAAGTAAATCTATTGTCCACGACATATTCATCAGGTCTTGTGATGAGCTCTATTGACCAAAAAAAGCAAAGAAAGTCGACACAAGATATTAAATGGGATCTTTTTTAAAAATCCAAAAAAGCCCTTAAATATCCTTAAAAATCCTAAATACTGATTTCAATACATTAAATAAGCAAGATTTTTATGAGAGAATTGCTGGAAAAAATCCATTTATAACCCCTAAACAAAAAAAGATAAAATGAAAATATGCCAAGGAAAATTTATTAAAAACAAGATTTTAGAAATAAGGAAATTTGAGGGTATATCAAGTTAAAATACCTTAAAATAAAGGAAACTATCAACAGAACAGTCTTAAAATAATGAAAACTATCAATAGAAAAGCATTTTAATATGATATACCATCGAATCACCTTATTTCTAAAATCTTTTTTTAGTGAATTTTTCTTGGCTTTTTTTCATTTCATCTTTTTTTGATTAGGGCTTATAAATGTATTTTTCTAGCAATTCTCTCATAAAAATCTTGAAATCAGTATTTTTAAGGATATTTAAGGGTTTTTTTTTCAGGATCTTTGCTGATTTCTTTCAATATCGAACGCTCTTCTCGCTCATTTGATATCTTGCATTGACTTTCTCTGTTTTTTTTGTCAATAGAGCTCATCACGGAACCTCATGAATATGTCGTGGACAATAGATTTACTTTTTCGTAATTTTTCTCACGGTTTTACCTTCAAAATACCAGTTAATCCTTAATTGCCTAATTTCGATAGTAGATTGTTTGCCATTTGGAGCCATTTGAAGCCATTTTACATATATTTTAATTTAGTGTTTACATTGTTTACCACTTAATGCAATGAACGACCGATTATTACGAAAAAACCCAGTGCTGAAATGCTTCTTTCGCACAAGGACGGCATTTTTAGCATTGCCTTTTTGCTTTGTCTGATTATTAATTGAGCGCAGAAAATTTAACTATTTTTGTGTTTTAGTGTAAATTTACGGTTATCAATAGAAAAATATTTGTTTTTTTTTTATTGGTATAAGGTCTAAGGTTTAAATAAAAGCGAAAAAACCGTATCTTTAGCATATTTTTTTTTTAATTTTAGAGTACTTTTATATCCAACAAAGTCTTCTCCGATTTTGCGATGGAGCCACTGTATGTAGGTTTATCATGCATTTAGGTATCGTTATACATATGTATATGTTAATATTAACAGATTTATTATGCTATTTTTCTTCAAAATTTTTTTTTTTTTTTTTCAGAAAAAAGAAAGCAAATCAAAATTTTTGAGCCTAATACTTCAGTATGATGTTAAAGCTACAGAATGTTTTGTTGCTTTGCTGCTCAAATGGCTTTCTATGAGATCTTTAAAAACTCACTGTAAACTATTAGAATGCTCATGTCATGGCGTAGCATGGCTTTCAATATGGCTAGCATTTATATGGACCATAAATAATAAGGATTTCCACGAAATGCAAATTAATATGTTGCTTGGACTCATCATAGATATTATTATTATTGCTACAATAAAAGCTGCTTGTAGAAGGCGAAGACCCATCCCCAACAATGATGTTTTTTCTATTGGGCCGGATAAATTTAGTTTCCCTTCCGGTCATGCTTCCAGAGCTTGTTACATAGCAATGTTTTTTATCTACTTACACCCTCTTCCTAAACTCTTTTGGCCTCCAATTTTGGCGTGGATGAGTAGTGTTGCTTTATCTAGACTACTTTTACAGCGTCATTACCTTCTAGACGTTTGCGTTGGGTTATTGATCGGTGCATTGGAAAGCTACCTCATAAATCTAATTTGGCTGAATTCGTACCTAACATCGCTACTGATGCAGTGGATTAGCAACGATTATGTTCATGGGGAAGCTGATTAAGTTAATAAGTTCATAATTTAGTGAATGTTTAAAGTTGATACGAAAAGTTTTTTTTTTACTAAGATAGCACTAGATATACACGAGGCGTTATAGCGAATTCTTTCAAACGTATGAGAAGCGGTTTTCTACAAAAACGATGATAAATGTCATTAAAAACTGGTATAATTGTGAATAAATATAGTAAATATACAAATATAAAAAGTAAAATTTTGGAATTTGTCAAAATGTTCAACTGTTTCGCGTTATTGCTTTTCGTAAAATGGCCCTAATACACAACGCTTAACAGCCATTCTGCAGAAGCGCTTGAATGTGCCATTTACAAATTTATCAATCTAACCAGACATTAGTCAAATGTTCAAGCTGCTTGAAAGGAATAACATTGCTGAAGTCATGGCGTAGGGTAAAGATGTGCAACCAGAGAAGAAGCCAACTCTTGTTGTGACCAAATTGGTAGTACAGAAGGAGGTACAATTGGTCGCCGTTTCTCGTGATGTTGATCCTTTGGAGTTGGAGTTTTTTTTTTTGTAACTAACGGCCTTATACCACAAAATGGGTATGGCATCGTTTTTGTCTTGGATTCAATTATTACATAAAAGGGCCTGTCCATAAACATTGTAATGCAAAAATCGTAAAAATTAAACCCACCCATATGTGATGGTAAGGTGCAGTAAAAAACAAAAAATCAACACAAAAAGTTTCTTAAATAACACAGTGCAAAATTCTAAAAAAATTTGATAGGGACAATAACTACTAAGTCTTATGCAAAGTGTAAAATCACTGTAGCACTGTGTTATTTTAAATTTTGATTTTTTTCGATGTTAGTAGACTGAATGGGTTTTTTTTAACTCAAAAAGCTTAGAAAATTTATGATTTTTTAAGAGAATTTATATTTTGTGAGTTAGGTTCGAAAAACTAAATAGTACAGTAAAAATGTACAATGAAATGCGCACTGCAATTTTTTTGCCTTGATGTTTTTAGGACCACTGTAGAGGCCTAAAGCCAAAAAGGTGACCTCCTCACCCTTGCGCTTTAGCCACTATCTTGAAACATGTTTGATTCGATATATCTCGTTTTCTATTGGTCGACAGAAAAAATTTTTAACAAAAATAACGGGCAATAAAATCCTACGTATTTTTGATCTCGGTCACTGTATCCTTAAGTTGATATCTCGAGCGGTAAAGGCTGCCAAAGTTACAAAAAATCAGTTTTTTCCATTTGCACCCACTGGGTGTTGATTTTTCAAAAAGTTTTTGCAAGCGCGAAATAGTGTTTAAATGAAGTGATTATCTCAATTGGTTCTCGAGTAATTAAGTATTATGTGATCAATGTTCAGATAAAAAACATAAACAATAAATTTTTTACACGCATTTTATTTTTAACATGACATAACTCGAGAACCAATTGAGATAATCATTTTATTTATAAACTGTTTTACTTATGTTATTTTGTAAAAAACGATTGAACACAGTCTCTCAAACATTTACTAAATATTTTAAAAATGAAAAACCTTTATTTTGAGACTGTTTTTTAAAAAATTTTTATTTTGGATGCATTTCAAGGTTACCGGACATAAGCCCAACGGACATAGTCCCCACTTCGTAAATGGGGATTATGTCCGAAAAATTTGCGATAAATCGAATCAAAAATATTTCAAGATGGTGGCTTAAAACATTAGGCAAAAAAAAATTGCAATGCGCAATTTTTTCTAGGTCTTTTTACATTTTTACGTACATTTTAAGACATTTTTATTGTACTATATTTTGCTTGTTTTTGCAAGCGCTACAAATAATGTAATATCAACTTTTTGAAAAATCAACACCCAGTAGGTGCAAATGGAAAAAAACTGATTTTTTCTACCGCTAAAAATATCAACTTATTGATACAGTGACCGAGATCAAAAATACGTAGAATTTTATTGGCCGTAATTTTTGTTCAAAATTTTTTCTGTCCGACCAACAGGAAACGAGATAAATTGAATCAAACATATTTCAAGATAGTGGCTAAAGCGGAAGGGTGAGGAGGTTACCTTTTTGGCGTTAGGCCTCTATAGTGGTCCTAAAAACATTAAGCAAAAAAAATTACAGTGTGCAATTTTTTCTAGGTCATCATACAACTTTGCCACACTAAAAAAAGCCTGAACATTTTATATGAAAACACCACCCTTGTAAAATTTTTTTCACATAGTATGTTAGGAAAAGTTGCTTGTTTGACCTGGAATAGTAAAGGATCAATTGATCGAAAACTGAAGAGATTCTAACAAATACTTTAGGTATCGTTAATCCCGCTATGCAGCAGAACTCATCAGGGGTTTTACTCAGCTATGGTAGGGCTATCGTCCCAGTGTAGTCAAGTCTTGACTCTAATTTTGTCGTTGCACTGTGCAAACAGTTATAATAAAAAATTATTTATTTTATTCAGAATTTCTTTTTGTTGTTTTTCAACTTACATGAAAGGAATTTATATAAAAAGAAGCTGATTATCTGATCAGCTGTCATAAAAAAGAGGATTTCATTGGTGTATACAGTTCTAAGCATTTCGTTTTAAAATTGAATGATGTAAGAAATCGAGCCGTTCTCGTTGCTAGTGTGAAAAGCATGATGGAATTATAGGGGGATATTGTGAATAAATATTCCCGGCGAATTTTTCGCAGACTTCAATAGAGCAAGGGTGTAAGGGCTAGTTTACATAGACATTCATAATCAAAATAATCATATATTTGCTGATTATTTTAATCATGAAATGAATGAGCAAACGATGCCACTTCACGAAATCAAACAGAGTTGTGTTGTAAAATATTTCACAAAAGAAGAGTTGTGTTGTAAAATGTTCCACAATTTGTTCCTTTTGGGAGTAAAATAATACAGTTTTCGTGAAGAAATCTACGAGATGGATGAAAAAAGTGTTTACTAGCAATCTTTGAATCAGTACCAACAAAATTTGAGACACCAAACAAAATTAACTCACAGTTTGACACAAATTTGTCGCATGAAAAAATAATACAAAAAAGTATTAAAATAAATAGCGTTAAAAAAATAGTAAAATAGTACTTGTAATTTAAAATCACATGAATGTGAACAAAATCATGAAGCAAAAAAATTCATGATTATTTTGATTATGAATGTCTGTGTAAACTAGCCCTTAGCGATCCAAAATCACTGGGCAACGCGCAGTCAGCGCAAAATTTACATTCGTCTACAACAACTGCAATATTTTAATATTATGCAAATGTCGCGAACTAAACAAAAGTAACAAAAACAATTTTTCATGAATGTTTAATTGCGAACAATTTTGACGAGTTCAAATATAATAACTAAAAATATTTTTTGTGATTGTTATTGCGAAATTTGCAAAACGTTGAAATATTTTGGTTGTTGAAGGCGAGCCAAAATTGGTTCACTTTTGTTTAATGCTGACACCCTTATTATAGAGTATGCATGACAGTCTGAGAAAAATTCCCCGTTAATATTTGAGGAGTGATTTTTCAAAAGGGCGTAAAACCAACCTCGAATGCCATCGCCATAACCATGCTGAAATGCATCTTCTAGTTCAAAATTCATCACAAAAAAAGCATTTTTCTAAGATAAAATCGTGATCAAAAGTCGCATTTCAGAACAAAAGGGCTTATTTCCATATAATTTCATAGAAATTTTTAGAGTTTGATAGTGACCAAAAAAACTTTTAATATTTTTTATATGCCCCAGGCTATATAGGTGTTTACATACCATGCCTAGTATCCTTATATAAATTGATGGACTTATTTTTGACAGATTTGCTGCAATGTTGCATATTGTAGTATGAAATTTGTGTCAAATATCTTCTCTTATACGAGCTAAAATTGTACATTTGTTTGCTTGTTTGCTTATGTGTTTGTGCTTATTTCTGTGCCAATATTTGTTACGCAGGGCTTGTTACTATTAAGATTTATCAAATTTCATAAAAACCAATTCAACTAGTACCTAAGCATCTATCCCGGCTAGGATCGCGATCGTGCTTCGCCCATCTGCCCGTTTCGTAAGCATAAAAAAAATTTAATGAGAAATTTTAAAACAAACCTGGCTCATTCCGTTTTAGTCCTTTATCGCAGCATCCTGTCCAAAATTTTCACCCCGACATTCCCCCAATGGAACAACTTAGACTGACATATTTTTTTTTAAATTTCACAGTTTATTTTTTTAATAGTTCAAATCAACTAAACCTAACATACTAATAATAAGTTTTTCCTTTGTTTTTCTTCGTTTTGGGTGGGCTTACTAAGGTCTAGTATTTGTTAATAATAACACTGGTCCACAAATTTCGAATGGAGAAGAGGATGATGTTTCTAAAGTAATTTGGAATTCAAATCTGGCGCCAGAAATGCGCCATCAGGTCTAGTTCTCTTTATATAAGGTTATTTATGTTCGTTATACTACTCATTAATAAATAAAAAAAAAAAAATTTAAAAAAATTCATTACGTATTTTTTGGGACAAAAGCATGCTGGGAGACTTTTGCTGGACTCTTATACGTGAAACGGACCCAACAACAAACAAACAATGTTCAAACACTGCCATTCACTTTTGAATTGTTAAACATTTTCAAATAAATTAATGGTTTTCTTGAAAAAAAAAATGTGTTATTGTGTTTCGAAAACCTGACCTGATAGAGAAAAACCGATTGCAAATTTGAATTCAGCGCACCAAATAAACCTAGGAACACTATTTGGTAGCTCCAGTCGAAAATCGCGTAGACCAGTATAATTATAAAGATATGTAATTAATTTTGTTTTTTTTTTTTTTTTTTTTTTTAAATATGTCTTAATAATAATACGTTTATTCTTAATGCTACTAATAGTGTTGATTATACAAATAAAAATGAAGATAAATAAAAATAAAAGGTGTTAGCTGGTGGTTGATGCTGCTACTCGGCTTACTACGTTGATCGCTGTCATCATGTTTTGGCAATTTTAGTTGTTGTCGCAGTTACTTTTTGTTTTATTTCTTGGTTTAGTTTAAGTGTGTAGCTTTGCAAACAATTTCCGTTTATAGTTTGCTTTTTTTTAATTATGTTGTATAACTCTTTCTTAAATAAAATTTATTTGTATTTCGATTATTTGAAAAAAAAAAGTATTTTAATATAAGATTACAAGCAGCTTCTGTATCATTAGCGTCCACCAAATAACTTGTTTTTTTCTTCTTTGAAGTGAAAAGTTAAATTGGGCTTAAATTAGTTAATCACCCTTTCCATATTTTTGTGTAGTTTATATATGCAACTTCTAGCATGTCACACAACACTTTTATAAAAACTTTCGCTTGATGAGGCCAGAGTTACAAATAATTATTTGTTTTTGTCTAGTTTTCACTTTGCCTTGTTTCGCTGTTATTTTGACGGTGTTAGCTACAATAGCAAGGCACAGCACACACTATGGTTTTCTCCTTTTTTGTTGTTTTTTTTGTGGCTATAGGTGGCTTATGTGACACTCGCAGGAGCGCTAGCGCTTCACAAATTCTTTTTTTTTTTGTTGTACCTATTTTATTTAACAAACAGTGCAATACGTACATTGTGGATTACTTATAAAGTTCTATTTAGTATTGATACACTTATAACACGGGTTTTTGATTGTTCTAAATGCTTTTTCTTTGCATCTTTTCTTTTGGTACATCTTTTTTTTATTTTCGTTCGCTTTACAAAAAGATTTATTTATTTATTAGTACAGTAAAGTTGTCAAAAAATGTATGAAGACCTAGAAAAAATTGCGCACTGCAATTTTTTTTGCTTAATGTTTTTAGGACCACTAAAAAAGCTTAATGTCAAAAAGGTGACCTCCCCACCCTTGCGCATTAGCCGCCATCTTGAAATATGTTTGATTCAATTTATCTCGTTTCATGTTGGTCGGACAGAAAAAAGTTTGAACAAAAATTACGGGCAATAAAATTTTCCTTTTTTTTGATCTGGGACGCAATGTCCATAAGTTTATATTTGATCGGTAGAGGCTGCCAAAGTTACAAAAAATCTGTTTTTTCCATTTGCACTCACCGGGTGTTGATTTTTCAAAAAGTTGTAATTACATAATTTGTAGCGCTTGCAAAAACAAGCAAAATAATTTTGAAATTAAGTCATTATCTCAATTGTTTCTAGAGTTATAGTACAGTAAAAATGTCCTAAAATGTACGTAAAAATGTAAAAAGACTTAGAAAAAATTGCGCACTGCAATTTTTTTTGTCCAATGTTTTTATGACCACTGTAGAGGCCTAAAACCAAAAAGGTGGCCTCGCCGCCCCTGCGCTTCAGCCGCCATCTTGAAATATTTTTGATTCGATTTATATCCTTTCCTATTGGCCGCACAGAAAAAAATTTCAAACAAAAATTACGGGCAATAAAATTTTACGTATTTTTGATCTGGTACGCGGTATCCATAAGTTGATATTCCGAGCGGTAGAGGCCGCCAAAGTTACAAAAAATCAGTTTTTTTCCATTTGACCCACTGGGTGTTAATTTTTCAAAACGATGGGACCACACAATTTTTAGCGCTTGTAAAAACAAGCAAAATAGTTTTGAAATAAAATGATTACCTCAATTGGTTCTCGAATTATTACAAGTTAAAAATAAAATTCGTGTAAAAATGTATTGCTTAGGAATGTTTTTTATCTGAACATTGATCACATAATACTTAATTTCTCGAGAACCAGTTGAGATAATCACTTCATTTAAACACTATTTTGTTTGTTCTTGCAAGCGCTACTAATTATGTAATCACAACTTTTTGAAAAATCGACACCCAGTGGGTGCAAATGGAAAGAACTGATTTTTTGTAACTTTGGCGGCCTCAACCGCTCAAAATATCAACTTATGGACATCGCGTCTGAGATCAAAAAAACGTAGAATTTTATTGCCCGTAATTTTTGTTCAAAATTTTTTCTGTCCGACCAACAGGAAACGATATAAATTGAATCAAACATTTCAAGATGGCGGCTAATGCGCAAGATGGGGAGGTCACCTTTTTGACATTAAGCAAAAAAATTTGCAGTGCGCAATTTTTTCTAGGTCATCGTACAATTTGACTGTACTTTATTTGTATTTAATTTTTGAAAAGACGAGTTCGCGGAATTTATTTCCCAAACGCCATTCAAAAAAAACTTACTTCCACGGCAACTAGCACGACAAACTTTTCACGCTGCCTTTTATAGGTATTTAGTTTGCTTTACTTTTAGCTCGATCGCGACTTTAAATTTATATTTTTTTCTTTATTAATTGAAATTTTCTTAAGAAAAACGTAGTCGCAAAACGCGTGTTTTTTTTTTCTATTTTCTTTTTTTGTATCGTACACGCACAGATTCTGGCGGACCGCATGCCACGCTGAAAACTAACTCGCAACTAACGTCTTTGTTCGAAGAAGCTGACCGTGCGTCATGATAGCGGAAAAATTCTTTTCATGCTCAGTTACCGTTTCTTTGTTAGATGCTGATCGCATGTTCTGCTAGCAAAAAAAATGTACATGCGCAGTGGCAGTTTCTTTGTTCTTTTTAGAACACCATTGCGATTGGCCCAAATATCCCGTTTCCTTTCATAGGCAAAACAAGTTTATTTGAAAGTCATTTTAGCCCAGGAAAATTAGAATATTTCTGCGAAAAAATTCCAAGTGAATTTTTTTCACCAGAATTATTCAGGCTCAAAGGTCGCTAAACTCAGTTTTTTTGCAAATATCTCGCTAACGCAAAATTTTACAGAACAATTTTTCTCCAAAAAATTACGATAAAAAGCAATAACATCAATTTTGTAGAGGATCACAAGATCTACAAAAAATAAGCCATATGTGTACACATTGAAGTAACCGTTTAGAAAATATTCAAAAAAAACCTTTAAAAGGCAAGAAAACCGGTTTTTATTGAATATTTTCTTGGACCATGAGTGTCTCCAAGAAAATTTAATACTGTGTATACAGAATCCAATTATCTTTTGAACGGTTTTTTAATTTTTTTTGTACGACTCGTTAAAGAGTATTCGCAATTTTAAAAGTAAGATATAAGGCCTTTGAGCTTGAATAACTTTTAATGCGCACAATAAACTTCAATGGACTTTTTGCACATTATTTATTAACCATGCACAAAAAAATGTAATTCCGGTGAAAAAAATTCACTTGGAATTATTTCGCACAGCAGCTCTTTTTTCGTCTAATTTTCCTAGGCTATTTATGTATTTGCATAAAACTTTTCGATTTGTGCCAAAGCTGAATGCCTTTTTGCCGGAGAAGTGGTTGGCTACGAAGAACGCCACGCCCACTTTTTAACCATTATAAATTTTGATTCAATTTTATTCGAAAACGACTCATCAATTTTGATGAAAATTTAGGAGATATTACCCGTTGTACTGGGAAAACTCGTTGAAGGGCGTGGCACCGCACACAAAAATAAAATACGTTATAAAAAGAAAACTGCTAAAGCAATTTTTTTGAAATTACTTTTAGACAACTTTGGCAACTTAGGCACCTCTGAACTGAAAGTGGATGAAATATCGCCGTTGGGCGTGAAACCTCCCATACAAGTAAAACACTTTAAATGTTATTTCTCGCAAATGGTACAAGGTATTTTAATGAAATTTGTATGCAGGTACTGCAAATGGTACAAAGTATTTTAATGAAATTTGGTATGTAAGTAGGTGTTGCTTATCAATACCTTGTAATAAACGCAAAAATGGGCTGAATCGAAGAAGTGCCACACCCCCTTTTTAACCATTTAAAATTTAGATTCAATATTGCTCGAAAAGGACTCCAACCATTTTAATGAAAATTTAGGAGATGTTACCCCTGGAAAAGAGGATTAAGGCTTGCGCACGATTAAAAAATTTTAATCAAGTTGCATTTGGTAAATATGTACAAATCTTTATGCTACTTTTTTTACTCATTCGTTAATTTATGGCTTCACCATGAGCTGCGAAATAGAAGTGCGTGAAAAAATTTGTAAATATTTAACGAAAATCAAAATTGGACTTTCAAAGCAATCGTTAGAAAAGCTAAGGTTTCGCGGAATACCGTTTCGCGTGTTATTAAAAGTTATAAGACTTAAGTCATTTAAAGTCCAGAAAGTTCCGGACAGAAATTCCAAAAAGCACGTTGAGGCAAAAAAGCGAGCCAAAATACTTTACCGAGACTTCATTAAAAAATTTGACTGTTGGTGACTTTTCGCAGCTTCCAGGTGGCAATTTTTATGTTGCAGATCATAGAGGAAATGTTCAAGAAGAGTTTAAGACTCAAAAAAAGACGAAGTTTCCAAAGAAGTTTTTGGTATGGCAGGCAATCTACAGCTGTGCACGGCGTGCCTTAACCCGTTCTAAATCGGACGTCGTAGCACATCAAATTTTTTTCCAGATTCTGTTTACTTATCGTTCAAATGATGTATAAAAAAATTTTCACTCGTGACTCCTCGACTAAATTTTGAGATAATCGCTTTTCCAATTGGGGCATTTTCCCATACAAAAAGAAAAAAAGTTTTTTTTTAACTACATTAAACAAAAATCAAAATATTGACAATCGATGTGTTTTGCAATGCTATACGCGATTCCAACCTCAGAATTGCTCTATCGTGTATAGTTTATGAGATATTGTAACCTAAATACCAAAAAAAGTCGTTTTTTGCCATTTTTGAAGCTATATAACTATGTAACATACCATTTATTTGTCAAATATGGCTTAAAGGCTTGAAAGCCCTAATCTTTTCCTTCAAAACCTAATTTAAATTATATTTATATCTTCATGCTTCTAAGAGATATCGTAGACCGAAATATTGTCAAAACGGGTTTTTTGCACTTTTGTGTCTTTTTAGGTTAGGATATCTTTGAGGAAAAAAAAGATATCAACATAACTTAAATTAGGTTTTAAAGGCAAAGTTGCTTACCAGATTTAACGAAATTAAAATATCTTTCACATTTTAAACATGTTCAACGAACCGACTACTTTAAAGTCCTAATCTTTGCCTTTAAAACCTAATTTAAATTATGTTGATATCTTTTTTTTCTTCAAAGATATTCTAACCTAAAAAGACACAAAAGTGCAAAAAACCCGTTTTGACAATATTTCGGTCTACGATATCTCTTAGATGCATGAAGATATAAATATAATTTAAATTAGGTTTCAAAGAAAAAGATTAGGGCTTTCAAGTCTTTAAGCTACATTTGACGAATAAATGGTATGTTACATAGTTACATAGCTTCAAAAAATGGCAAAAAACTACTTTTTTTTAGTCTTTAGATTACAATATCTCATAAACTATACACGATAGAGCAATTCTGAGGTTGGATTCGCGTTAAGCATTGCAAACCACATCGATTGTGATTATTTTGATTTTTGTTTAATGTAGTTAAAAAAATTTTTTTTTTCTTTTTGTATGGGAAAATGCCCCAATTGGAAAAGAGATTATCTCAAAATTTAGTCGAGGAGTCACGAGTGAAAATTTTTTTATACATCATTTGAACGATAAGTAAACAGAATCTGGAAAAAAATTTGATGTGCTACGATGTCCGATTTAGAACGGGTTAAGGCACACCGTGTGTGGTAGGCGAAGCAGTTTATTTGTTTCAACTGGATCGATTAACACCGAAATATACATCCAGGAGTGCTTGCAAAAACGTCTTTTACCATTTATTAGACAGCATGAGGTCTCAACTTTTTTTGGCCATATTTGGCTTCGTGCCATTACAGCAAATCTGCAGTTGAATGGTATGAAAAGAACAATGTAGAATTTGTACATTTTTCAAGAAAATGGTTAGTGTCAAGTAAACAAATCTCTGAAGATACGATTAAAAAAAATCAATTTATTCATAAAAAAACCAATAATGTTTAATATATTTGTAATAAAAGTAAACATGAATAAGATTTCTATTAAAAAAACGTACATTTCTTAATATAGAACTAGTTTAAAAGTAATTTGCGTTAATTAGTGCACTAATTTCATCGTACGCAAGCTTAAATATGTGATGTCTGGTTATATATTGGGAAAACTCGTTGAAGGGCGTGGCACTGCCCACAAAAATATATTACGCTATAAAAAGACTTCTAAAGCAATCTTTCTGAAATTAACTGTAGGGGGTCGACTTGCTATTTGCACTTCTGAACTGAAAGAAGCTAAAATATAACCGGTAGGCGTAGAACCTCCCATACAAGTAGAGTAACTTCGGGTAATGTGATATAGGCGGGTAATGTGATATACCAGCATATTTCCTTTAATAAACACCACAGTAACTGAAAAAGAAACGTGCTGCAAGTTTTTGATCGCCCACCTTTATTTATTCCGCCTTCAGTGTGGTAAAATCGATTTTAGCAGTGAATAGAAGCTTTATTTGTGTGTGATTTATGCTAGGATCTAGCCTAAACTAAAATTGATATCATAGCCGCAGCATTAAATTCTGCTAGTGGGTGAATATACCTAACCATAAATCAATTGAATTTTTTATTTGCTGGAGTGTGTTTTTCAAAAATAACCTGATTGTTTTAAAACTAAAATTCGGGTAATGTGATATAGTGCACTTCTGGCACCGAAAATATTTGATGTTCCACTTGCAATGCAAAATGTTTGGCACGAGGGTCTTTTGGCCCAAATCTATACCGTTTTTCCTTATTAACAATTTGTTGGTCCAACATTTTTATATAAAGGTCACAGTTTTTAAGAAAAATGAGCTAAAGCTTTGTTAAAGCGATTTTAGTCGGGTTTATCACTCCCTACCTGAAGTAAAAGTTCCACAACTAAAATTTCTTTATAATACGATGATCTTTTTGCCGAAAATGCAATTTGTTAGGATATGGGATATATTTTATATTGTATATTGTATATCACATTACCCGCCAATTTTGTTTTTTAACTTTTTTTGCCTTTTTTCAATTTTGTTGAAATAGCTTAATAGTGGCTCACGCTGAAGAACTCCAAAATCATAATATACTGCACAATACATCAATAAAACATAATACATAATGTGATAGCAGCTATGCTTTGATAAACTACGTGTAATTTAAAAAACAAAAATGCCTATATCACATTACCCGAACTTACTATAAAACTCGTTAAATGTCATTTCTCGCAAACGGTACAATATATTTTGATAAAACTTGTTAGACATGTATGGAAGAGCCAATTTAAAAATATTCAAGTTATTTAATTTTCAGTTTTTAAAAATAATTTTTGTGACTTTATTGTCTGGGGCACATCGACAAGTGCTCTACAAAGCTAGCATTTTCAACTAGCTCCACAGACCACAGCTTACTTTTATACTTCTAAAGTTATAAAACATACGCAGTAGTTTTTACTCTAACTCGGCCATCCTGCAATATTCATCGCTCTCGATGAATTTGCTAACCCAATTCATCGCTCTTGATGAAAAATACATTTGCACTATTTATTGAAACAGAAAACAGAAGGAAAAAAAAAAAAAATCAAAATCCATTATCCTTCTCGTTCTTTAATTAACTTCATATTTCAGTTTAATTAATTCAAATCAATATATGTATTCAGTTACATCATTTTTGAAAAAATAAAAAGATCTCTTGAGACTTTTTGTTTTTAAAGTAAGAGTTCGAAAGCGTTACGATCTTTAGCCACTTACCATTACTCTTTTTACGTTATGCATTTTATTATTAGCAACAACAATCTCAAGTGTTTGAAACATTCAGTTTGTGCAAACCATTTGCAATAATAACGACAACGTAGCTCAGAGGCAATCTTAAGCAACAAAACTCAAAGGCAATAGCAATATTTTTGGTTTTGTGTTCAAAACAACCAATTACAACAACATAGCTCAAAGGCAATCTTCAGCTTATCTACGTTTCAAAACCAACAATTACAACAACAACATAGCTCAAAGGCAATCTTCAGCTTGTGTTTGTTTAAAAACTAACAATTACAACAACATAACAGCAAATTTACCTATTGAGATTTTTTTTTTTGTACAAGAATTATGGGACTTGCTTAAGGTGATTGACTTGCTCTAATACAGTGTTCGGCAAACCACATCACAATTGTGCAGAGAGACTTCACACGCATGCTTAAGCGTTGAACAGAATGATGAAGCTGTAGTACAAAATGTAGTGTAGCAGACGATGAAGCGTTTCGAGAATTTCTATGAGCAGAATGGAGAAGTTTGCTGCTTATGGAATAGAGTTGTCAATCTTATTTCGTTATAAAAATTGCATAAATTTTAAAATGACCTAAATTTTAAAACTTAAAACTATTTTCATAATTTTATTTGTTTCTTTTTTTATGAAATTATCATGAATTTTGTGCTAATTTTTACAATTTTTAATTTTTACAAATTTATTTTCGTCAATTCGGTAACATTGTTCTTCTGTCAAAAAGCATGCAGCAAGCGACAAAGTTGAAAAGTTCGAACTTTGCACTACGCCGCAAGCTTCAGCTACAGCGTTAACTTCACATTGTGTTGACGCGTATTAAAATATGTGTAGTCTACTTTTGACAGTTCGTCGCTTACTTTGTACTTCAAGCTTCAGCTACGCATTCTGTTTCAGCAGTTATCAGTGTTGTCGTTTCAAAAAAAATCTCGGTACTCATTTTTAGATTTTTTGGGAGTATTTTGGGCTAATGGGGAGTACTATGCTAACATGTTCGCTTTTTAACCGTCTCACAGAATAAAATGATTTTTTATGACGGTATCAATTACAAGTTGTTTATTGTAGAAGCTTTTAACTGACAATATTGCAATATCACAAGCTCAGCACAACCTTGGAATGAAATTTTGAACTTTCATGTCTTGTCAATTGCCTTGCGTTGGTTGGAATCGAAACTTGGCAATATTTTCAAAACGACTTCATTCTTTGGACCCATGCTTGATTCGAGCAAACTAAAACTTTTCAACCAAGCAGTTCGAAATTTTTGTGCTCTTTTGTTGCTGGATACTTTAGCACGTCTGATATCGTTGACCTCCTCGTTTCTGGTGATTTGCTAGCATCAGTGGAGTTTGCAGCTACATTTTTTGCTTTAACTATAAACCTGTTATAAATATATAGAATTCGTTAACTTAATTGCAGAAATATTCAAACTTTTTCACTTACTTGTTCATATTTCTGTAAAATAACTTGTTTTCAACGCTTTTCCAAATTATCGCCATTGACTTACTGCGAATTTTTCAAATATCATATTAAAAACTAATTTGAAAGTGGGTGTTGCCAGACAACATTAAAATCTTTGTGCAGTATGTGTACTTCAAAATTATTAAGCTGAACATACATTAAGACACACTAAATTGTCTGTCGTGTGAACCAGCTCTAAGCAACATTGAAAATTTTAGTTTGCATCACACATTGATTGAAAACTTGCAGTGAAGTACCAAGTATTGAAAATGAGTACAAAAATGGTTCAGGGGAGTATAGGAGTACGCTTGCTCAAATAGGAGTAAAATACTCCTATAGGAGTACAAACGACATCACTGGCAGTTATGCTCTTTCATTCAATTGTCGCAAAACCATCATAGAAAATCAAAAGAAGTGAAGCTTAGTTCTGCCGACGGCCTCTGCTCACACTTATTGGTTGTCAGAGAATGCGTGTAATTTGCTAAAATAGCGCTACCTTATGTTGGGATTTAACTTTTGTGGGAGTTCATTCCTAATTTGGGGTGTTAAAAGGCGATTGCTGGATTTTTCTGGGATTTACTTGGGAATTTAATTCCAACAAAGTTGAATGAAAATATGTACAAGCAAGGACTCCAAATAACTTGGACAATTAAAAATGAATTAATAAAATATTTTTTTCTTTCTAGTTTTCAAACACAAAATGAAAATAAATTGTGTGAACTACATACTTTTTACAGTATTTTCACAATCGGAGTAATAAAAAATATATAAACTTGAAAAACAGGCACGGACGCACACAGTTTAGATAGTTTAATTTTGTCGAAAATTATTATTCTGGACACGATTCTTATAAGAAAATATTTTTGTAAAGTGATTTTAATGCTTAAACTAATTTTTTTTTTATTCGTTTATTTAAAAAAAATTAATATAATCGAACTTAAAAGCTGGTACAGACTATCGATCAAGTTCGTCAGTCAACCACAAAATGGTTTTTGATTGAGTGACATATTTGAGGCCATATTTGACTGACGGACATAATAGATAGTAAGTACCCCCTGTGTATTTTCTATGTTTTATTTGTAACATTTCCCGTTTTTTACCAATAGAATTTATTTAACGGTTATCTCCAAACCAAAGCAAGACATCGAAAAATTTTATTTAACTGTTTCGAATTATTTTGGGATGTTTTATGTGAAAAAATAGTCAAATTTAGCATTTCCAGAAATTTTTTAGGTATTCTCGTATTGTTTAAGTCCTGATATCTCGGATACGAAGCGAGATATGGAAAAATGTTATTTAATATTTTCAACCTATTTTTTGACGATTTATTAAAAAATATCGTCAAATCGAGGAGCCACTGAAATCAAAGTACCCCCCCTTAGCTTTCATGGTGAGCGGATAGAATCGAGCCTAAACTTTTAGCCACAAAGACGCTTTTTTCTTAAAATATCACAATTTCTTTCTTTCTTTATTTATTTGTTATCAATATTTCTAATCTTAAAAAAATGTAGAATATTTTTCTTTAATATATACGAAAACTTTGATTTTCCCTTCAATAAATTTTTTAAGTAAAAGTATTTTTCCACATATTTTCCGGAAAATATTTTTATACTTAGATCCGTGGTGGCAGCATTTTACAACGAGGTGAAATGAAAAAATGAAAAATGTGTATTTAGTTTGGTTCGTAGATGAGGGAGCAGGGCAAACGGGGATTGTTGCGCGTTCGTCAACAAGGGCGGTGTGTGCGGGTGTAACTGAAGGGTAAAATGCAACCGTGAACTAGGCGAATATGGTGAATAAGTAGTCAGCTGATTCTGACATTTCTCAAATAAAATCTAAACGAAAAACAGAGAATTTCAAATTTATTTATTTCATGAAAATTTTCAATAAAATATATCAAAAATTGCGGTGTTACAGTGAAAATTTTAATAGAACAGTGAAGAGTTTAAAAACGGTGGGAATACTTGGTCAGCCGCAACAGCAGGTACCGCAGATTTCACATGCTGAAGAATTGAGAATTTCACTATTTCAGCAAAGGGTAAGTTTGAGAAAATAATAAATGGAACATGGACCAATTAAATTAAACTATTGTACATTTTTCCCCTCTAGGCAATGATCTATTTGTAAATGCCAATTTATTGATCGCCAATTTATTGGTCCTACATTATTGCGTCACGCGTGCCTTTGCCATTCCACCAAATATTGATGTGCTGCTTTGCGAACAAGAAGTTGTGGCCACTCAGAAAACAACTATTGAAACAATACTCTAAGCTGATGTGAAACGCATAAAAATGCTTGCAAAATGTAAAGAACTTAAGGATAAATTTGCGGCTGGTGATATGACTTTCCAAGAGGTACTCAATGATACGTTTTCTGAATTAAAAGCAATTCAGCAGATGCCCGCGCAAGTCGTATACTTGCTGGTCTTAAAAACGCAAAATCGTCCAACAAATAAATTCTCCGGTGGCTGGCGTATGCGCGTTTCACCAACGTTGTTATTGCTTGATAAACTGACAAATCACTTGGATTTGAATCCAGTCATTTGGTTGGATAACTATTTGCAAGGTTGGAAAAAAACCCTATGGATAGTTTCTCACAATTAAACTTTCCTCGACAATGTCTGCAATGAAATTATACATTTTAATCAAAAGAAATTGCATTATTACAAATGTAATTACTTAATGTTTAAGAAGATGTACGTGCAAAAACGGCGTGAAATGATTACAGAATACGAGAAACAGGAAAAGCGTATTAGAGAGCCCATGGCTGAAGGCTGCAGAAAAAAAAAACAAAAATAAGTTATTTAAACCAGGCCACAACTTGGAAATCTTGGTGCTTATGAAGTTTTGGCGCTTGTTTGTTCCAAAGAAGAATCTAAAATCAATTGAAATACCAATGGAATCGCGTTTGAAAAATTTATATTTAAATCCACCCGCAGGCACAAAGTAAAGTGCAATTATTAGTACAAGCGTTACACAGCAAGGATGCAACGTACGTATGGATATTTTTTACATATATTTTCTCGGCTTAGTGTTAGATTACACTGTTCAACGGCAAAAAATAGCTGGGACTATGTAATTATTATTCCTTGCTATTGATATAGTAGGACTGCATTTACAAACTTTTTCCATCACGTCTCAGTTTTCAGATAAAATGGCAAATCCAAAATAACGATTTACATCCGCGGAAAAAATAATTAAAAAATTTTTAGTCTTCAGAATTTCAAAAAGATAATGCCATACGAACGACCAATTTTAATTAATTTTAGTTACGAAAATGCTAACATACGAGTACAGAGATAATTAAATTCAATGGCTTTTTCATTTAACAGGAATTTTTTTAATTTTATGTTGCTTTAAGCAAGATATAATATATGTAATTAGAGGTAGATGCCCGACTAGAAAATTTTGTGTGGCGACAATTAGGGCCCCGTTGGTTTTGCCTAACCAGAACGTTAGGGCCAAATGCGGGAGCCTAACAAGGCCCTCATATCGGATGTAACGGTGTTCCCCATATTTTCCCAATAAGGAATGCCTAATGCCGGCCTAATTAGGTAGGCGTTCGTATTTAGGAAAATTTGAGGCTTACCAAACTAGGCCATCGTTGGGATTTCGCACTTTACCCTAACGTTCTGCTTAGGCAAAACCAATTGGGCCCTAATTCACGCCTAACTAATAATAATCTTCAAATCAATAAAACGAAAAATAGCTCTGTATTTTTTTAGTAATTTATTAAAAATATTATTTATTTCTTAATTTTTTAAGAATTTTTAATATGCTTAGTTATAATAACTGATTACATTAAAGATAATTCAGGTTTATTCCGAAATCCGTGTGATTTCAATTACTTATTATTTAGGATGCTTTTTGATTAAAACAGTGAGTCGAACGATAAAAAGAATTGGAATATCTATTGTGGAGAGTTCAAGGTTGTACAAATAATATAAGTTCGGATTAACAAAAAAGTAATCGTTAGGAAATTTTCTTAAAAAATCGCAAAAAGTCGAAAAATTCGATTTTATCGAATATTTCCTAAACGGCTACTTTCTCGTAAATGTAAATCAATATTATTTTTAGAGCCTGTAATTCTCCACTAAACAGATTCTGATACTTTTTATCGCGTTACTTACCATTTTCATCAAAAGCTTCAAAAATGGAAAATAATTGAAACCACACGGATAACGGAACAGTCCTTATTGAAAATAAATACAATTGCAGATATACCTGACAATCCTTATTTAGTTTTTGAACCATGAAATTTAATAAAATTGGGTTTTAATGAAACAATTGTTTGGAAGAATGAATAAATCACGTATGGAAAGGAAAACTTGAAGAAGTTGCCTTTAATTATGACATTAGCATGGAAGACGAAACGAATCGAGTGACTAAAAATCAATCGTTAATATCAGCCTATTGAAATTTTCATTTAAAACTTGGATTGACTTAAGCTTCCATTTTAACTCAAAGAATTAAGTTTGTAAGCAAAAATTTTAACTCTTGTCTTAACTTTGAAGTTGTAAGCAATTGAAAATCAGTCATTCGATTCGTTTCGTCTTCTATGCTAAGTCTTTTAAATAGAAATGTATCAACATATCGTCACGAAAATGCAAAAGGACGTAACATGTCATATAAATAAGAAAAATTATAGAAGTGCACTCTGAAATGAATTTGAGTTATTTTGTTGTAAAGTCTTTTTGCATTTAAAGTGACAATTTACAACCAAAAAATCAATAGTAAAACTTAAAAAAAAATTCGAAATAAAATCAGCTGCGGGTTTCAATCAAAAACCTTTTTTTATCACGTGCAGCACGACCACCATTCCAATCCCTGCAGTGATAAAGAGCTGATGCTAATGATTTTATGATGGTATGCTCACTAAGATCTTTCGATTTTGCAAAAATTTTAACGAAAGCATCTGCAAAGAAAAAAAATTAATATCATTGGACACTGTTTAGAAATAACGTGACAACCCTTGAAAAATGTTTTTGATGCAGTTTGATTTCAAATAGTAACATATACATATCTGAATATCATTGCATTTGTTCTTCCATAAGGAAAGAAAAACGTAATTATCTCAAAACATTTTTCAAGTAAGCTGCGCATTACTTCGTAAAAAAATTTTAAGTATACATACCCCTTCAGCTGCTTTGGTGCAGTTAAATTTAAGCGCCAGTTCGCAACTTAAAGCATAACGCAAATGCGCCGGCTGACGACTTACCCAATCAGCGACAGTGAATTTACTTAATTTACTAGCAAGATGTATCAGAGCAACTGCAATCATCTCTGGTTCCCACTGTAGACAGACGACAGTGCTTAAGGAATCATTTACGAAATTCCATGCCATTTGCACCATTTTTTGAAGTTTCTACTGATCGCCTTTGAAGCATTTCGCATATTTGAGCAAGAATGCGTATGGATGTTCCACCTGGAGATCGAATTTTATGGTTTGTAACAGAATACGCTCCAAAGTCATAACTTCCTATAAGAGAATTTAAGAAAAATTTACCCAAATAATAATAAATTTAGTTTTCTACTATCGCACCTCCTTTGGATCTTCTCCGAATGAATAGAATTGCGTGTCCGTTAAACGTCCACGTGCAGTCTTTATTATATCCCTGCATTTCTTGGGCGTTTCCTCCACTTTGCCCGCCAAGAAGAGGCCACAGCATGCAGTGACATAACGCGGAAAGCTCTTAAACGAATGAAACATATAAAAGCGATGAAAGTACACCACTCCGGTAGCAATGATATTGTGTCCAAGATCTATTTCGGTGCCACAACTCATGATGAAGCGTGCGCCTTCTTTGCGACAGCGACGTTCCGTGTCCAATGTTATGTCATCCAATACATATGGTGTGTCTTTCAACTCTTTTTTGTCATAATACCAGCAAGGCATTGTCCCAATGTTGGCAGTGATACTTTGACTAGGATTTGGGGAGTTTAGTTGTTGCGGCGTCTGCTTCAGAAAATGATTACGCTATCGCTTAAATTGATTTATTTATTAAAGAGAACAAAAGCACTTACGATTATGTTTAATCCAAGATGCAAAATACTTTTTTCGAACATTTTATTAGAATTTTATTCACAAACCGAACAACAAATTAAATGTCAGGGCTGCCGATGGATGATTTGATTCCTAACTCTATTTAGACAAGCGGTGGAGGGTAGAGTCGATGCAAGTCCCGGGATTGATTAAAACTATTTTTATCAAAAATATGAAATTAAGTTAAAAAATTAGGTAAACATTACTTAATATTGTTGAACCAGCACCGATTTTGATCCGACATTACTCATTTTGTTGGTAATTGAATTTAGAAAAAAAGAAACACTTTACATTTATGCAGCTTAAAAAAAAAATCTGAATCTGGCATCAAAATCGGTCTATCACGTTTGGTTTTTGAGATATCCTCAACTCAAAGTTGAAATATCACGATTTGTGAGGTTATATGGAGGACACTCAAAACTATTTCTATTGAATGCGTCATATAGTACTATTTTGTGCCTTCAAAATGAGTTATAAATTCATGTTACCATTTGAAATGATCGTAACTTTTTATAAGAAAATCCTTTGATACTATATCATAGCTCATTTTGAAGACAAAAGCGGTGTTCCTTTCGACGCGTATATTCAATTGTGTATATTTTTAAATTGCAATAACTCATGATCAGTGAGTCGCACAATAAAAACTCTAAAGAACTTTTTTATGGAGAATCACGTTCTCTACAAAAACTTTTCATTTTATATTTAAAAAATTTATCTTTTAGGAGTTATTCTATAAAAACTGGTTAGGCGCCGATAAACGGCAAAAAATTACTTATTTTTAAATAACTTCTAAATAATTATTATTTATCTAAATATTATTTTTACACAAAGATCAAAATTATTTATAGAGCATGTGGTTCTCCCTGAAAAAGACCCTTGGACTTTTTATCGTATGACTCACCATTCATAAGTTATCGCAACTTGGAAATTGCCACAATTTTATATACGCGTCAAAAAAACACGGCTAAAGAATAGAACGAGATGCTGCATAGAAATAATTTAATAGAAAATAATTTCGTGCATACTCCATATAACCTCCAAGTCATATTTTTTGAATTTTTAGTTGAGGACATCTCAAAAACCGTACGCGATAGACCGATTCGGATTCAGAACTGGCAAATGTAGTGAAAATTACTATTTTTGATTAGAATTGTGCTATTTTTTAAAAAGAAAACCGCATAAATTTAAAGTGTTGGTTTTTTTTCAATTTCGGGATTGCAATTTATAATCCCGAAAATCTCGGGCTCGCCAAAAGGCTCAAAAATTGGCATCCCTAATACATATATATCGAACAAATTAAAATGGCATAGACTTGAAAAAAAGGCTTAAAAAAAAAATTAGTCAAAATGTACGAAAATTTGCCATATTTCGAAAATCATGACTCGGATTTAAAACTTTTGTAAACCAAATTTGTAGTGAATTAAAATACCATTCATTTGGCACCAATATTTTTAAATTCTATCAAGAGGTTCCGGTTTTCATAAAGCCATATCCCGATCTTCCAATTTCTATATCTCCGTAAGTTTTTGGAAAACGGAACTAAGAGAAGTTGTTTGTCCCATGAATCTTACATTTTTTGGTGTTCTACCGATTACCAACCACCACCACAAATAAAAATGGCAAAGGCCTAAGAATATTTTGAAACAAATGAGTTTTTTGGCACGAAAGGAAAATAAAAAATATGTAGCTGTGTTTTAGACGACATTTTATATATGCTTGTTTAAGCACATAGAAAAAAGAAAATTCACAATGGAGTCCCTGGTAAAAAATCTATGACAGCTGTCATGATCTTAAGTTCGTGTGGTAATAATCGTGGTACTAATAAAATGAAAATGTTACTTTTTAAGAATAAAAGTACTTAAAAAATTCAAGTTTTTAATAATATTTTATCTTAAAGATTAGAACAAACATTTTATTCGTACATTTACATTATTTAATTTTGGAGCAGCTTCAAATGTTCTTATTAATATCGCATTACTTTTTCACCAGATTTACCGAAATTCGGCAACTTATCGTTTTTCATTATGACAAGCGCATTAGGCGTTCATAAGGTAAATCTTAAGCCTTCCCAACTAGGCAAATGCTAGGCATTCCGAAACTAGGCAGCTGTTCGTTTATCACTATGACCCCCGCGTTAGGTTTTCTTTAGGCAAACGAAATTCGGCAACTGTTCGTTTATCACTATGACCACCGCATTAGGCGTTTATTAGGCAAACTTAATTTGGGCAAACCCAAAGCCTACTTAACTAGGCAAGTAATAGGCATTCCTAATTTAGGCTAACCCCATTGCTTCCCAATTAGGGCCTAATGTATTTTAAGGCATGCCTAAGCAAATTTCTAGTCGGGTTCCTGTTTCAGTCTGATTAAGAACTTTATCTAAGATGTTGTCAAGCACGGCTGATTTGTATTAAAGTAGTTAAGCGTCTCGTCTTAATGTGTTCGAAACCTTTTTGTGACAGTTCACGCCACAATGATCGTAAACTACTTATGTTAAGGAGCCAACCATCTATAAAAGAAAAATTCCTGGTAATATCCTTATCCGGTTCGGCGGAGTTCTTTTTTGGTTTTGTTTTATCTATAACCTTTATAGATTTAAGAAGAACTTCTGCCGATCGAAGGAAATCTAACTGTTCTTTTGATTCGTAGTAGACGCTCTTCATTAAATTTGAATTAAGAACACCTCTACTGTTGAAAATATTGAACAATTTGTCAAAAAATTTGATAAACGCGATAGTATTTTGCATAGTTGAAGACGTTTGCAGATCTTTACTCTTTAATAATACTTGCATACCGCATGCAACCGTATTACTAAGTAATTGGGTTGCCTTACAAACATGCATTTTCACGTAATTATTCGGTTCTATGTGCTGATCTGTGAACTTAGGAGCACATCGAAAATGCAAAGTGGAATCTACGTTATAAAAATTGACAACACCACTCTTTGAAATAAGAGCGTTGTTGAACGTAATTGTATTTTTTGAATTGAGGAAGCAATTACGGGTGTTTTTAATTAGATGTGGTGGATCGAAGAAAACGTGAATTCTCTGCCCTTCCACCTCGAAATAGGGTTTTTCCTCTGATATTCCCATTATCTTACTAAAACTAACAAAATTAGACCCCTGATCTGTCACCAAATGGACTACAATTACCTGAAAACGCCGGAGTTGCAGAATGGCTTCAATGACATATCTCTTTAGAATATTACCTTTACATGCACCATGTACAAAGTAATATGATAAGGGGTGACTCCAAGAGTCCCCACCAATCGATTGGATCAATATCGTAAGGACATAATTAGCTAACCTGGCAGTGCGGTTCTCATCCGTAATCTTCAAGACCTTCGATTTTCTTTCTATACGTATCTAAGTGGAGGTGCAATTTCAAAGCCATTTCATCTATACACATTGAAACTAATTTCTGTGTAAAAGGAAAACCCCGCACACGCAACTCCAAAGGTTTAATGGTACTATATTTAATCCCCGGAGACCTTGGCCAATCTTGAACAAAGCTCTGAAGGGTCCGTATTGTTGGCCAACAGTAACTTTTTCGCAAGTGGCGATAAGCTTTGGGGGACAGAAAAAAAACTCCTAAGGCCATTGTCTTAACCAAATCGCTATACCTTCGTCCCATAGGCTTGCGACAGTTATTTATGAGACAGTTTTTAACGTAAAGCGTTACTTCGCCAGGAAGTTTTTCACAAAACTTATCAACTAAGTGAACTCCGTCTTCTTCAATTGACTCATTTCTATCTAATAATACTGCATTTTCAATACGTAGTTTATTTATTTCTAAATCTCTAAATGCTATTCTACGTTTCAGGTCATTTATCGCCTGAAGCGATTCTAAATCCTTAAGTTCTAACTTACGTTTCAGGTCATTTATCTCCTGAATCATATTACGCTTTCTAAGAGTAAAATCATTTAAATTTTGGTCTAAAGACTGTTGACCGTTAGCTGTTAGAGGAAGTGTTAAAGAATTTTGATCAACCAAGGGCATAGATTTGTCTGCAACAATTGATTGATCAAAAGTTTCTAACAACGGAAGTACAGGTCTACAGGAGAGTCTAGAATTTTCAGGTGTTGAAGTTAAGGGGCCTGACAATTCCTGAAAAAACCTGAATCCCCAGTTACATGTGGCATTGAAGTATAACAATCGCTAACGTTTGAATTATTTAAAAATTAATCTGGAACAGCATTGCGTGAAAGGCGGGTATTGGAGTACTGTTCCTCAGAAAAGTGCCTTTGGCAAGCATACATGTCTCCATATAGCCTGTTGTCAATACAAAGAAGGCGCATCCACTCACTCCACCTAAGCGTTAGAAAGAAAAAAACCTGTAAGCTTGTCTTAAAACTAATGGATAGGGGAACTGATGCTATTATGATATAGCTAATGTTTACGTGGAATTTGAAAGAGAACCGTTAGATCAATTTCAGCCAAATTTTTTTATGCTGTTCATTGAAGTATTGGCTACAGAATATATTTCAATAAAATGTGTGCAATTTCATTAAAAAAGTTCTTGAGCAAAATCTGAAAAAAGTCGAAAAAACTGTTTTCAAAAAGTTGGCAGGTAATGTGGTATATATACTGATGAGTACTTGTACATTGGGCTGGTAATGTGGTACATGTAAGTAGGGTAATGTCGTATACTTAACCATATAACCAAATATAAAGTTTGAAAGGTATGAAATTAGTTCATACAATAATAACATTTACATTGGTTCTCAAACTCATAGTTCTTATTGAAAAATAAACAGCCATCAAATAATGTTAAGAATATCAAGAAATGTTTATTTACCACATTAGCGAAGCCCGACTATACCACACTGGCCAATTTTTAGAAATTACAAAATTGTAAAAATTAAATTGGAAACTTTGTGAACTTACATAGTTAAATACTTTTATCGCAAGATTAAGCACTTACTTTAATTGAATACAAATAAAACTTCCACAGAAAACATGCCTAAGCAAATTTCTAGTCGGGTTCCTGTTTCAGTCTGATTAAGAACTTTATCTAAGATGTTGTCAAGCACGGCTGATTTGTATTAAACAAATAATTGAAAAAACAAGATGTTATTAGAGATTCGCAATGTAAACCCTTACAGATCTGTAGACTTTTGACAAAACAACCTAACTCGTAATTGGCAACTTTCTAAAGAGCTAAAAAACTACTTTGATGCTTCTCAATTCTTTTTGTGTAGCTAAGGTGAAATTAGCATTGTAGCACCAAGTACTTGGCGTCACGAATGTACGCTATACATCATGAGTGATTCGTATTTAGGATGCGACCAGGAATATGAATATGTATGAATATATCGATACCTTAGAGCGCTATAGTCCTATCTCCATTTTTCCAATTGTTGGGAAATGCAAAAAGAAGATTTCAAACAGTGGTTATTTAGGATTGGCTGCTATTTTGATATAACGATACATGCAATATTTTTACCTATAGTATTTTTTAACATAATTTAATGTTTTTAACCAATTTAATTAATTTCTAACGAAATCCCAGCCAATTTATAGTGTGTCATTACTTTTGCCCTTATATAGAATTCCACTACTATTGAAAAAAACGACGTATTTAGTACATTTTTTGAATTTTTTCCACTAAAATGTCGTAAAAAGTCATGATACGCGTAGAAAACACGAAAAAAACGATTTTTTTTTTTTTTTTTTTTTTTTAATTTTTGAATCTTTGGTTCCGACAAACAAGAGTGGAGCCTTGGGTGTAGCCAAATTTGTTCACTAAAATGTCGCAAATAGTCACGAAACGTGAAGAAAATGCGAAAAAACGTAGAATTTTTTTTAAAAATGTGACTTATTTGAATATTCAGTGGAGATAGGACAGTAGCGCTCTTGAAAAAATTACAGTTTGGAGATAGGATTTTTCTTAATTATCGAATATTTTCGTATTTTAGTGGTATTTTGACATCACACAGTTTTTCACACGGTAAAGAAGCCCACAATGACGCCATAACTGCAAAAATCTCAAAATCGCAAAATGTGGAGATAGGACTATAGCGCTCTAAGGTATCGATATAGAGGTTGGCGATTTCCAGTCTGATAGTGAACTTCACTCAGAATAATTTTTCTTTTTATAAATACGACTAACGTTTATTGTAACACTGTGGACATACAAAAATCAATCCAATAAAAGATATCTATAAAAATTATTTTGCTTTTATTGCAGAAATTTCAATGTTGGAATTAAGTAAATCAGTGTGGTAAGTAAACAGTTAACTCTTTCGATGATCTTGATTTTGCTCGCGACAAAACTCCGCCATTGCCAAAACACTTGAAGTATGGTAAATGATATTAATTTATTTGATTGCAAATCTCTTGAGCTATCAAGTCACCATAAGTAAAAACTGCCATAATAAAAATTGTGCTTATCCTTTGCTTTGGAAAAATTTGCTATGAATAGAAAACAAAAAGGATAAATGTGGAATTTTACCTTCATGGAGTATTTTATATTTAAATTGGAATTATTATGAATATTTCGCTCTAAATAAGAAAAATTAAATAAATACTTGTAATAACCCAATTTTATAAGAATGTTTTAATTGAAACAACAAAACAAAATTCACATTTTTTGAAATATATATATTTGTGTATTTCCAATGGAGAATTCATTAGCCTACTTTTGGGCTTTTTATGCAATGTAGTACTTTTGCTATTCCTGTTCACATGTTTGTTGGGCCATGCAGATTGCATAAAACTTTTAAGTTGTTCATGGAAAATAAACTTTTGTGTATCATTTGCTTGAACTGCTTGGGATTTGAATTCCTTTCGATTGGCGTTTGCATCATAATTTAACATATGAGCCGTTCAAAATGACAATGGTGCAACTCCAAAGCGAGGCAAAAGTAATATTAATTGGCTGACATTTTGTTACGGATGAATAAAATTGATTTCTGTTTTTACGAAAAATTTACTTGATGGTATGGAATTGTGTTGAAATTAAGTTGAAAAAAATGATATCGATCAAATAACCGATCATTATGGCACTTAATGTATATGGCATTACTTTTGTCTCGTTTTGGAGTTGCACCATTGTCATTTTAATCATGAATTTAATTATAGTTTTAAATTAGGGTTTAAAGAAAAAGATTGGAACTTTCAAGTATTTTATGAATGCATTTTCCACACCACCTTGCGGTATGCATTTTTTGGCGCGTTACCGATTTTTTGTCTTGGGTGTTCGGTTCCCCAGTAGGCCTATTGCACCCATTATTTTATAATAAAAATTATACAAAATAAATGCATTAAACAATAATGAAATAAAATACACGAAACAATGAAACAAAATAATAATAATGAAACAATAACTAAACAATAATGAAACAATAACGGTATTCACGAAGTAGGGCAGCTGGTGTGGCAGATGAGCTAAAAAGCACCGTGTAAACTTATTTAGTGAACAACTATGTGGCTAAAGAGCTACGAAATCAGCTGTTTTTTGTTTGCTTCTGAAAAATAAAAAAATTTACTGTCAAAATTTATAAATCAAAATTTATGAAAATACCACGGAAGTGTTAGAAATGACCAACAGTTGTCCAATAGAGTGTTCAGTGGCTTTTTAGCTTTACGCTTTTCATATGCAGGACCATTTATTCTAATTTTAATTTGCATAAAAAAAAAAATTTGAATTTTATTTAAATTTTTAACACAAATGTCAACATAATTCTGACATATTTTGATGTAGCAGAAAAGCTATTCATATTTAATTTAGGGTTTTGTGTAGCAAAATAGCTAACTTGTAGCTAAATTTCTTAAATGTATTTTGTTGTTGTTTAGAGCAGATTTGCTCTTTTACCCTCCTGCCACACTAGCTGCCCTACTTCGTGAATACCGTTAATAATTAAACAATAATGAAACAATAGTTAAACAACAATGAAACAATTATATACATGAAGTTCATAGAACAATGTGGGAAATTGAAGCACGCATGCCTTGCGTATCACGCAATTAGCTATGAAATTGATTTTTACGCAATGCATGAAATTTCCTACTTTTGAAATTGGGAAATTTCTCTTTGACAACCATTTGTTTTTAAAAATACAGAGACACAGTGGAAAGCAAATTAATTGACAATTGATATAATTTTTGAAAAATAACAATTTTTGTATAAAAAAAGCAATTCTAGTTTTATAAAGAAAGAAAAAGTTGGAGAAATTCTTCAAATGGCTGAAAGTGTATGGTAATGATCCATTTGTAATTTATAGTGCGCAACTTATAATTTTTTTTTTTCATCCCACTGTAAAAAGTTGGCATGAAATGTCGGCTCAATAGCAGCACATGTATTTTGCATGCAAAATCACGCACGTAATGCGTGAAAAAGAAAATACATGAAAAATAAAAGACGTTTATGCCAATGCTTAATGTAACTAGGGAATCCTGTAAGAGAACTAATAAAACTGCGGTGAAAAACTGAAGAGGATACATATATGGTAAAAAATGCGTTTCAAATGCAAACATGTGAAAACTAATAAGAATGATTTTACATTTAAAAAGCACAATCAATTAATTTCAAGAGCGTCACAGCATCAAAGTATTTAAAAAAAGATTTAACTACATTACGATACCCTAAAAAAATTGGCTTGAGATATTGTTCAAGGAGTTTGTAAAGGGAAAGCGCACAATTTATGATATTTTTGATTTTTCTCCTCAATATCTCTATTAAAAAATTTTAGGACGAAGTATATTCGAACCCGTACAAATAGGGCCAATAGAATTTCGCTGTTAAAATTATCACAGCAACTATGACAATTTAAATCAAAAATTTTTATAAACTCCTCATCTAAGCGCGCTAAGTAGTCAATAAATGGTTGGGGAGGCTTAATTAAGTTGCAATTATCGAACTGTTTCTCAAAAGTAAAACCAAGTTCTTCGGAAACGGGTTCAATGCCAAAGTGGGGTAAGGGATTTAACATTTATGAAGCTTGTGAAATTTCAGGTAAAACCAGCCACACACATAGCTAAAAGCACTTTTTTCAAGAAGAATTTTTTCTTCGAAGTTTATATTAAGATGGGCCTGCTGATTAAATGGGTGCTCAGGTCTTGGCAAGCTTTGGAAATCTTGCCAAGCCAGGTCTCTAACTAAAGTATCTTCATTGACATTTTTGAGGTAATTATGTGAAGCAGTAGGATCGATAGGATGTGGGGACTGATTTTCTTCATTTGCATCCTCACTGCCAATTACTGGCTCACAATTTCCTCCAACAACTACATTGACGTTTTTTGAAAAGAGCTATTGTACATTTGGGCAGTAACTGCATTTGCATTTGACCATGAAAATGTTCTATTTTGTCCGTAGTTAAGCGTCTCGTCTTAATGTGTTCGAAACCTTTTTGTGACAGTTCACGCCACAATGATCGTAAACTACTTATGTTAAGGAGCCAACCATCTATAAAAGAAAAATTCCTGGTAATATCCTTATCCGGTTCGGCGGAGTTCTTTTTTGGTTTTGTTTTATCTATAACCTTTATAGATTTAAGAAGAACTTCTGCCGATCGAAGGAAATCTAACTGTTCTTTTGATTCGTAGTAGACGCTCTTCATTAAATTTGAATTAAGAACACCTCTACTGTTGAAAATATTGAACAATTTGTCAAAAAATTTGATAAACGCGATAGTATTTTGCATAGTTGAAGACGTTTGCAGATCTTTACTCTTTAATAATACTTGCATACCGCATGCAACCGTATTACTAAGTAATTGGGTTGCCTTACAAACATGCATTTTCACGTAATTATTCGGTTCTATGTGCTGATCTGTGAACTTAGGAGCACATCGAAAATGCAAAGTGGAATCTACGTTATAAAAATTGACAACACCACTCTTTGAAATAAGAGCGTTGTTGAACGTAATTGTATTTTTTGAATTGAGGAAGCAATTACGGGTGTTTTTAATTAGATGTGGTGGATCGAAGAAAACGTGAATTCTCTGCCCTTCCACCTCGAAATAGGGTTTTTCCTCTGATATTCCCATTATCTTACTAAAACTAACAAAATTAGACCCCTGATCTGTCACCAAATGGACTACAATTACCTGAAAACGCCGGAGTTGCAGAATGGCTTCAATGACATATCTCTTTAGAATATTACCTTTACATGCACCATGTACAAAGTAATATGATAAGGGGTGACTCCAAGAGTCCCCACCAATCGATTGGATCAATATCGTAAGGACATAATTAGCTAACCTGGCAGTGCGGTTCTCATCCGTAATCTTCAAGACCTTCGATTTTCTTTCTATACGTATCTAAGTGGAGGTGCAATTTCAAAGCCATTTCATCTATACACATTGAAACTAATTTCTGTGTAAAAGGAAAACCCCGCACACGCAACTCCAAAGGTTTAATGGTACTATATTTAATCCCCGGAGACCTTGGCCAATCTTGAACAAAGCTCTGAAGGGTCCGTATTGTTGGCCAACAGTAACTTTTTCGCAAGTGGCGATAAGCTTTGGGGGACAGAAAAAAAACTCCTAAGGCCATTGTCTTAACCAAATCGCTATACCTTCGTCCCATAGGCTTGCGACAGTTATTTATGAGACAGTTTTTAACGTAAAGCGTTACTTCGCCAGGAAGTTTTTCACAAAACTTATCAACTAAGTGAACTCCGTCTTCTTCAATTGACTCATTTCTATCTAATAATACTGCATTTTCAATACGTAGTTTATTTATTTCTAAATCTCTAAATGCTATTCTACGTTTCAGGTCATTTATCGCCTGAAGCGATTCTAAATCCTTAAGTTCTAACTTACGTTTCAGGTCATTTATCTCCTGAATCATATTACGCTTTCTAAGAGTAAAATCATTTAAATTTTGGTCTAAAGACTGTTGACCGTTAGCTGTTAGAGGAAGTGTTAAAGAATTTTGATCAACCAAGGGCATAGATTTGTCTGCAACAATTGATTGATCAAAAGTTTCTAACAACGGAAGTACAGGTCTACAGGAGAGTCTAGAATTTTCAGGTGTTGAAGTTAAGGGGCCTGACAATTCCTGAAAAAACCTGAATCCCCAGTTACATGTGGCATTGAAGTATAACAATCGCTAACGTTTGAATTATTTAAAAATTAATCTGGAACAGCATTGCGTGAAAGGCGGGTATTGGAGTACTGTTCCTCAGAAAAGTGCCTTTGGCAAGCATACATGTCTCCATATAGCCTGTTGTCAATACAAAGAAGGCGCATCCACTCACTCCACCTAAGCGTTAGAAAGAAAAAAACCTGTAAGCTTGTCTTAAAACTAATGGATAGGGGAACTGATGCTATTATGATATAGCTAATGTTTACGTGGAATTTGAAAGAGAACCGTTAGATCAATTTCAGCCAAATTTTTTTATGCTGTTCATTGAAGTATTGGCTACAGAATATATTTCAATAAAATGTGTGCAATTTCATTAAAAAAGTTCTTGAGCAAAATCTGAAAAAAGTCGAAAAAACTGTTTTCAAAAAGTTGGCAGGTAATGTGGTATATATACTGATGAGTACTTGTACATTGGGCTGGTAATGTGGTACATGTAAGTAGGGTAATGTCGTATACTTAACCATATAACCAAATATAAAGTTTGAAAGGTATGAAATTAGTTCATACAATAATAACATTTACATTGGTTCTCAAACTCATAGTTCTTATTGAAAAATAAACAGCCATCAAATAATGTTAAGAATATCAAGAAATGTTTATTTACCACATTAGCGAAGCCCGACTATACCACACTGGCCAATTTTTAGAAATTACAAAATTGTAAAAATTAAATTGGAAACTTTGTGAACTTACATAGTTAAATACTTTTATCGCAAGATTAAGCACTTACTTTAATTGAATACAAATAAAACTTCCACAGAAAACAACTTTTTCTTAACAAAATTTTTTGGTGAAAAATGCGGAAAAAAATAAAAATCGACGACACGCAATTTATGTTTCGTTCAACTGAAAGCGGAAAAATTATGTATGGTGCATGACAGCAACACATTCCTGGTTTTTCATGTTTTATGACAGGATAAAACATGTGACGTCCCCAGGTTCTTTCCAAAATCGGAGAAATGCGACCATACCACATTGAAAAACTATACCACAATAGCATCAGTTCCCCCTACAGAGCGCATAAAAAACAAGCCACAAAACAAAAAATAAAAAATGAAAGCAAAGTAAGAACTTCCATTAACACCAAGCGAGCCTACTCGCCTCTTGCGAATAGTAATAAGCAATTAAGATATGGGTTCAAAATAATTAAACAGAAATGATGAGGCTAAGGTTTATTGGATACGAATTACTACGTTTTTGTTGGAACATGTTTTGTTCCTACGATAAAATTTTCGAATGAATTCGCATCCAATGTAAACTTAGCCATAGACAATGAAATGATAAGAAATGCAAAAATAAAGAAACCAAAACACAACAAAAACTACTAATGTAAATAAAAAAAAAAAAAAAAATAAATCAAAATAAAAAAATTCAAAATTAATAAATTTAGATTTAGAACGAAAACAAAAAGTTAAGTTTAATAAATTAAACTTTAATTTTAGGTTTGAAACAAAAACAAAACAAAAAAAAATTAATTTAAACAATAGTCTTAATGTTAAATTTTTTAAAAAGCATCTGAAAAAATGGAATAAATCTGGTTGAATCGGAAAGTATATGAAAAGTCAAAGCTATTTAAATTAGAAGAGTAGTGAAGTTAGTTTATTAGAAAAGCTTCGAAAAAGTCAACTAGACTCGAACATGTCGTGAAATTTTTTATTGTATCTTTTCTGTAATTATTTATTTAGTATATTTAATATATTTTATTAAAAAATTAGCTATAATATCTGGCCTCAAATTATAGTGATTTAAAAAAATATTCCAATAACTATCTTAGTAAGCAAACACACCGTAATTGTTATATACACAATTAATTTTTCAGTATTTTAGTTTAATTATAACTTAACATACATAAGTACATATGACACTACACGTTAAATATCAAAACTGCCAAAGTCAAAAATTTCATTAGTGATTTTAATTTATTTTACATTGCCTACACATCGGAGAGGGATTTAATAATAACGCTGTCAGTAAAGCTTTTCGGAAATTTCGCTTTTACCTATTACACAGCCTCTTGTTTGAATTCAGCTAACTTTTGCCTCACAGCTCGCATCTACTATACTATCTTTAGTATCTGTCAAGTTGGTTACAATACGCTTTCCGTAAATGCATACAACCGTGATAAATTCAAAAAAAAAAAAAAGATGTGACCAGCATTCTATAACACAATTGTGCACTCAAAAATCTACCTAGCTCTCTCTATCCTTTTTTTTCTTCTATCTATCTTCTCTCAAACATAAATTCTCACTCATTAATTTGCCGACCACTGGCTTAGATGCAAGACTATTTGCATCGGATCATGAACACGGTTAATACATAATATATAACATATATTCAGGCACGTTTCAAATTATAAAAGAGTACTAATTCTACGAACTTTAGTCATTATTTGCAAGAATCTAAAATTCTATGCATTTTTCAACTTAGAAAATCATGACAATTAGGATTAGAGAAAAAAACTACTAAGCATGGCTATGGTGACATATGTTTCGGTTACCGCCACGTAACCATCATCAGACCAATTAATGTTTTATTTAATTTATTTTAAATTAAATGAAATAACAATTGAAAAATTTTTTAACTTTTTGTCTGAGGCCGGGATTGAACTATGAACCTCGGAGTCAATCTCTCTACATAGCGCATTGATCAATGGACTGCGCTATGTACCCTCAGAAAAATTGGTAGATTAAGTGCCTATATTCATGTAGTGAGATTTTTGTTCTCTTTCACTTTGTCATGACTCCTGTTGTTGTTGTTGTTTGGTAAGGTCCATCCATTGGCTGTGAAATCAATACCGGTTTGTCATGTGGCTACTAGGGTTGCCAGTTGCACATGTATTGGCGTGTTCTCCATAATTAATTAAAATGGTTTATGTTGACTATATGAAAATTATACTAGTTTTACGAACTTTAGTCATTATTTGCAAGAATCTAAAATTCTATGCATTTTTCAACTTAGAAAATCATGACAATTAGGATTAGAGAAAAAAACTACTAAGCATGGCTATGGTGACATATGTTTCGGTTACCGCCACGTAACCATCATCAGACCAATTAATGTTTTATTTATTTTATTTTAAATTAAATGAAATAACAATTGAAAAATTTTTGAACTTTTTGTCTGAGGCCGGGATTGAACTATGAACCTCGGAGTCAATCTCTCTACATAGCGCATTGATCAATGGACTGCGCTATGTACCCTCAGAAAAATTGGTAGATTAAGTGCCTATATTCATGTAGTGAGATTTTTGTTCTCTTTCACTTCGTCATGACTCCTGTTGTTGTTGTTGTTTGGTAAGGTCCAGCCATTGGCTGTGAAATCAATACCGGTTTGTCATGTGGCTACTAGGGTTGCCAGTTGCACATGTATTGGCGTGTTCTCCATAATTAATTAAAATGGTTTATGTTGACTATGTGAAAATTATACTAATTTTACGAACTTGAGTCATTATTTGCAAGAATCTAAAATTCTATGCATTTTTCAACTTAGAAAATCATGACAATTAGGATTAGAGAAAAAAACTACTAAGCATGGCTATGGTGACATATGTTTCGGTTATTGCCACGTAACCATCATCAGACCAATTAATGTTTTATTTAATTTATTTTAAATTAAATGAAATAACAATTGAAAAATTTTTGAACTTTTTGTCTCTAATCCTAATTGTCATGATTTTCTAAGTTGAAAAATGCATAGAATTTTAGATTCTTGCAAATAATGACTAAAGTTCGTAAAATTAGTATAATTTTCATATAGTCAACATAAACCATTTTAATTAATTATGGAGAACACGCCAATACATGTGCAACTGGCAACCCTAGTAGCCACATGACAAACCGGTATTGATTTCACAGCCAATGGCTGGACCTTACCAAACAACAACAACAACAGGAGTCATGACGAAGTGAAAGAGAACAAAAATCTCACTACATGAATATAGGCACTTAATCTACCAATTTTTCTGAGGGTACATAGCGCAGTCCATTGATCAATGCGCTATGTAGAGAGATTGACTCCGAGGTTCATAGTTCAATCCCGGCCTCAGACAAAAAGTTCAAAAATTTTTCAATTGTTATTTCATTTAATTTAAAATAAATTAAATAAAACATTAATTGGTCTGATGATGGTTACGTGGCGGTAACCGAAACATATGTCACCATACCCATGCTTAGTAGTTTATTTCTCTAATCCTAATTGTCATGATTTTCTAAGTTGAAAAATGCATAGAATTTTAGATTCTTGCAAATAATGACTAAAGTTCGTAAAATTAGTATAATTTTCATATAGTCACAATAAAAATAAGAATTACTCGTTAAAAAGGGAAAAACTCTGGAGCTTATGCGTGTGTATTTTTTTTTTCAATTTGAGATAAAACAGCTTTAAAAAAGCAAAATTAATTGAAAAGTCGTAGCATAATGCCGACTTTTCAAAAAGTTTCGCATTCCACATTATACCCACTTTGACGTGAAAGTGGAATTGGGAACAGGGCGGCATATGTTTAAAATCTCTAGCATTTAGATTAATTTACTAAGAAAAACAAAAACTGTACTAAGATTCTTGAATTCCTTTTTTTTTATCCCCTTTATCAAGGGCATATTCACTTTGATTAAAATAAAAAACATACATATGTTTCTTAAATAAAAATATGTCTATATTTGTAAAATGAACATGAAGCGTTAAAACTTTTTATTTAAAGGGATGCCAGTCCAATACAGTATGCAGCATTATAAGTAAGTAATTTTGAAGTACATCAGGGGCAATTTCATAATTGAGTTCCGGAATTACCATAGGCGGGGCGGGACAATAGCACTCCAAGTGACAGAACATCGAGTCACTTGATTGATTTTTA
The DNA here is from genome assembly GCA_951812925.1 of Calliopum simillimum. Lineage (NCBI taxonomy): Eukaryota > Metazoa > Arthropoda > Insecta > Diptera > Lauxaniidae > Calliopum > Calliopum simillimum. Next base: position 76,034,476 of record OX638369.1, read on the forward strand.
TCGATTTTTCTTGGGGCTTACTGTAGAATATTAGATCTAAGTTTGACTGAATTTTTTTTTATGGCTATCATTATGGCATGACATTTTCTATGTTCACGCGTAAGGACAAAAAGGGAGAAGCACTACCATCAGATAGTCTAGCCGGAGATTAACCATTTTTATCATGCCGCTTTGTACCTAATGCCTTATTTTGAAAATATTTTTGTTTTTAATGTTGTTTTGATTTCATTGTCATATAACCAGCGCGTAACAGGCAACCCTGAAAGTTTTTGAACAATTTTATCTGAGCCTTGTTTAAGCCAACAATTTGAATTTGGTCACAAAATCTATGATTTTGACGAAATTTCAGAAAATAACTAGGTGGCAACCCTAAAAATATATGTTGGATTTTAAAAAGTTTATCTAAGCGTTTTAAGACCAAAATCTAATTTTTTTTTTTAATGTACACTGAAAGTTTTTGTATAGTTTTCAAAAAATTTATCTGAGCGTTTCCTAAACTAATAATTTGAACTAAGTCATAAAAAGTATAGTTTTAACAAATTTCATAAGATAATCAGGTGGCAACCCTAAAAATATATGTTGGATATTTAAAAAGTTTTTCTAAGAGCTTCAAGACCAAAATTTATTTTTTTTAATTACAATTAAAAGTTCTATTTAGCCTAAAAATAAAAACAGGTGACAGCCCTGAAAGATTGATTCATAATAAGCATCTGCATACATAAATATATGGAACCATTAAAAAATGTTAATTTATACATATGTATCAATAAGAATGGTTACTCATGATATTGCTACTTTTGTAACATGTATCGCAAATATTTTAGTTACTTGTTACTTTTGTATCAAGCAACGAAATTTTTTTTAGTTACTTGTTGCTTTTATCAGTATCAAAAAAATATTTTGTACAACAAAATTTTTGATACTTGATACAAGATGTAACTAGTAACAAAAATGTATCAAGCTACAAAAGTAAATAGTTATGCCTATCTCTGGCGTTACATTCCATATATCACTGTGATATCCTTTTTTATCAGATTTTAGTATGTCACTGACAAACTTTGGACTCGTATGTTAGCATTTTCATAACATGAACTGAAATTCTCCGTTCAAAAGGATTCAAGTTTGTTATGTATGATCCAATCTTTAAGTTTTTGGTGGACGAAAAAAAAGATATCAACATAATTTAAATTAGGTTTTAAAGGCAAAGATTAGGACTTTAAAGTTGTTTACCAGATTTGACGAAACTAAAATTTCTTTCACATTTTAAGCATGTTTAACGAACCGACCATTTCAAAATTCAGCCGTATGCTATACACGTAACAACAACACTCGGGTCGTCAAACGGCTGAATTTAGAAGTAGTCGGTTCGTTGAACATGTTTTTAATGTGAAAGACATTTTAATTTCGTTAAGTCTGGTAAGCAACTTTAAAGTCCTAATCTTTGCCTTTAAAACCTAATTTAAATTATGTTGATATCTTTTTTTTCGTCAAAGATATCCTAACCTAAAAAGACACAAAAGTGCAAAAAACCCGTTTAGCCAATATTTCGGCTCTACGATATCTCTTAGAAGCATGAAGATATAAACATAATTTAAATTAGATTTTAAAGGAAAAGATCATGACTTTCAAGTTTTTTAACCCTTTCGACCCGGCTGGGACAATATATACATGTAAATTGGGATATATTGTCCCAGCCGGGTCGAAAGGGTTAACCACATTTAACGAATAAATGATATGTTACATTGTTATATAGCTTCAAAACATGGCAAAAAACGACTTTTTTCGGCTTTTAAATTAGAATATCTCAAAAACTATACACGATAGAGCGATTCTGAGGTCAGATTCGCGTGAAGCATCGCAAAACACATCGAATGATGATTTTTGTTTAATGCAGTTAAAAAAAAAAATTTTATTTTTTTGTATGGGAAAATGCCCCAATTGGAAAAGGGATTATCTTTAAAAAAGCGCCACCTCTATAATTTTATTTTTTGCATAGAATAACTTCTATTGACATCTATAATAAGAATTTACAAAAAAATCCGAGGTACATCAAAATTTTATTTAAATTCTCCCACAAGCACCGTGTAGTGCACTTGAAAAACAGCAAAAACGTCGTTTTTTGCACTGTAAGTTTAGGATACCTTGAAATTCTGACAAGGTAGAGGGATTCTGTGGCCAGTTTTGGAATCACCACAACGAAGTCTATTGGAATCGTTTTTTTAAATTAGGAAATATTCACGTTCCAGGTTTGTACGAACATCAGTTAAAGTGGTGCAAAACTGTCAACATGTTTTCGAAATGGTTTTTTGTTCATTATATTTGAATAGCGGAAAGGTTAAGCTTCCGTTTGGTTCATATTTCTTGTTGGTCATGTAATCAGAACGGACGCTATAGCAGTACTAATTCGACATCCTCTGCATCTGTGCCTAGTGATTTTCGTCCTATTAGATTACTGTGTTCACCTAAAGTGTGTGAATTATTGAGCGCTGAGCAGATTAGCACTTATGTAAATAGTCTAAGGCTTGTGTCAACTTTCCAGTCTGGTTTTCGTAAGGGACACAGTTGCAATACCGTAGTAATAAAAATCACTGATGATATAAGAATATCATTTGACAATGACTGCGTAACGTTGCTTTGCGTACTTGACTTCTAAAAAGCCTTTGATAGCGTCAATCATATTTTACTTTGTTGGAAGGTTAAGCACTTTTATAGCTTCTCAGATAAAGCTGTTCAACTTCTAAGTAGCTATTTTAATGACAGAACTCAAAGAGTTAAAGTTGGCAATTTATACTCGCAATTCCTTACCTTACAACAAGGAGTGCCCCAAGGTTCAGTCCTTGGGCCTTTACTATTTACTCTGTTCCTCAATGACATTTTTAATGTGTGCGAAGATGTCTCTATGCATGCATATGCAGATGATCTTCAATTGTATCTTTCACGACCAATAGGCTTAATTGAAGATCAATGCTGCAGAGTAAATAATGATATAGAAAATATAAGCAAGTGGGCATCAAATAACCAGTTGTCTTTAAATACTTTAAAATCATGTATTCTGCCAATCTCGAAAACATCTTACCCTTTTGATGAACTGCCCCCAATTTATTTAAATGGATCAAAGTTAGAATTTGTGAATATATCCAAGAGCTTAGGTTTTCTCTTAAACTCAAAAATGACGTGTGAAGAGCATATTAATTTGGTTATTAGTAAAATCTACTATACACTAAGAAATTTAAGGATGATTGCTTCTTTTGTTCCAGTCGAAACCAGGAAGCGTCTTTTTATGCAGTTGATAATGCCTTTCATATCATATTCTGAAAATGTCTACCCTAAGCTCGATTCCCACTCTTTCCACAAGTTGCAAATTGCATTTAACAATGCAACGCGTTATGTATATGATAATGAATATAGATTAAAGTATATTCATTACAGTAGGGAATTTAATTTCTTAAATAAATTTCTTTACAACAGTATATTTTGAGGTGCGAAAGGAATATTAAATTGAATCCTAAATCTTTTTGGAGTTTTATTCAAAGTAAAAGAGATGGATCCAGTATTCCTACATCTATGAACTTTAATGGGAATTATTCTGTTACTGTTGAAGATACTGTAAACCTCTTTGCAGATTTTTTCAAGTTTAATTTTGATGATAAAATGGATTAGTCAAATGAATCCGTTTTGAATAATATCAATACTTTTATGGATCTTGGTATAATGACTTTAACTGATTTAGAAGTATATAATGCTATGTCTAAAATTAAGAGTTCTGTAAAGATTGACATGGATGGTATTGCCTCTATATTGCTCAATAAGTGTGCATTTGCTTTGTCTAAGCCACTTTCAATAATATTTAATAAATCTCTATCAGATGGTGAATTCATACAAAGTTGGAAAGTTGCCTCAATTACTCCTGTCTTTAAAAATGGTTTAAAAAATGTTATTTCAAACTATAGGCCTATTTTGAAACTTTCAAATGTTTCAAAACTTTTTGAAAGCATCATAAAAAATAAAATATTTTTTCTGGTTAAACACCATATTTGTATGGAACAGCATGGGTTTTTTGCTGGTCGCTCCACGCTGACAAATTTATCTGTGTTTTCGAAATATTGTATTTCATCTTTTGAAAGTTTGAATCAAGTTGATGCTATTTATACAGATTTTTCAAAAGCTTTTGACAAGGTCTGTCATAATGCTCTTGTTGCTAAACTGGGTAAAATGGGTATTCATTCAACTTTTTTGAAATGGATACGATCATACTTAAATAATAGAATGTGCTTTGTTCAAATAAGTAATGCAAAATCTTATCGGTTTATTGCTTCCTCAGGGGTTCCTCAAGGTAGTATTCTTGGTCCCCTTTTTTTTATTCTGTTTATTAATGATATTTGTAAATGTTTTCATTTTGCCCATTTTTTGCTTTATGCGGATGACTTAAAGCTCTTTTGTACAGTTTCCAGTTTAAATGATTCTATCTTACTACAGAATGATTTGAATAATGTTTTTAATTGGAGTGTACAAAACTTTCTCCCGTTAAATATCTCAAAATGTTTTTCAATAACTTATTCTAAGTTGAGAAGTTCCATAAATACAGTATATTTGTTATCTGGTTTGCCTTTATCGGTTGTGGAGTCTAATTGTGATCTTGGAGTAATTTTTGATTCCAAGTTCACTTTTATTGAGCATATAAACTATATTGTTCCAAAAGCCTATTCTCTACTTGCCTTTGTTCGTAGAAATAGTTCTGATTTTTCAGATCCTCATACTCTCAAGTTATTGTATAATTCGTTTGTGAGATCGAGATTGGAATATGCTTCTTTTGTTTGGAGTCCATTTATTAGATCTTCGTCGTTTAGAGTAGAAAAAGTTCAAAAGGCATTCACCAGATTTGCACTCAGATCCATAAATTTTGAATCTTCTTTGCCGTCATATGATGCACGTTGCTTGCTTTTGGGTTTAAAATCGCTTGAAACTAGAAGAAAGATTCAGTCCCTTACTTTTATTCATGGTATTATATCTGGGTCAATCGATTGTTCTTCTTTACTAGAATTTATTAATTTTAATAATCCCTCTAGAATGTTGCGACATTATATCTTGTTTGCTATTGAATAACATAGGACTAATTATGCTTTGAATGAGCCTTTAACTAGAGCTTTAACTCTTTATAATTCTTTAATTGCTGGTAATAATAACTTAGATTTTGCTTTATCACTTAATTGTTTTAAAACTGTGCTAAATAGTTTGTTTTTATTTTAAATAATGTCATCATTCTATTATTTATAATATTGTATTATTTTCTATCTAGTCTGTAAGGAATTTGTATTCTAAAGACTGAAATAAACATAAACATAAGCAGATTTGACCATATATCATCATATAGTAAATGTCTTCTTAAATGTAGTCTGATTATTTCAGTGTTAGAAACTTGATCTTTTTTCATATAATCGTATATATTATCCCCTTTCTTAAGTATTTAACCTCCTCAAGACTGTTTTTTGTTAGCACTATTCGTTTATGGAACTCCCTTCCACGTCACCTCAAATGTGAATCCAATTGTAAAAAGTTTAGGCAGCTAATCTTTCACTACTTTTCTTAACTTTCTTACCTCTTACTTATTTTAAATACTTTTTTTCTCATCTTCTTTCTATCTTATTTTTTTCATTTTTTGCATTAGCCGTAAGCTCTCAAATATGTTAAGGATGTTTTTTAATACTTTTGACCATGACTAGTTAGATAGGTATTTGTGTAAAATTCTGTGCTTTTATATGTTGATCATTATTATTGTGATTTAATGTAAAATGTAAGCATTAAGCTTAATTTGTTATCTTAATTTAATCTATTGCATTTAAAAGAACTTGTATTCTTATATGCTAACAAATTGTATCAAATAAATGAAATGAAAAAAAAAAAAAATTAAATGAAATGAATGAAAACAGCAAACATGTTGACGGTTTTGCTTCTTACTGCATATGTAGACCTATGCAAGAGAAAAATACAAAAATAGAGTAAAATTTTAATTTTAGTAGCTTCACTTAACTGGCTATTACTCTGGTATATATCCATAGATCTGCTCAAAGGTAGGATTTATGTATTCCAAGTAAATCAAATTTTCGATTTTTATTTTTACCAAAAAATTCGACTTTTCACATATATTTTGAACCATTACGCTTAAGTCGCTTATCCAATTAGAAAATTTTGTAGAAAGCTATTATTGCAAATTTGATTAAATCTAGTGCGACCAAGTCAGACATTCACGACTTGAGACTTGACTTTAAGTGTGAAACCAAAATAAAATGGAAAAAAGTTTCGAGAAGTCATACCTCGAAAACCTATCCACAATAAATTTTTGCTAGACTCCTCCTTCTCAATCCGTGACTTCCTTTATGGATGGCCCTTTACTTACCTCATAGTAAAATCATTATGGGCCTTATCAGGAATAAATATTCTCGAAAATTGCTCTGCACTCATTATTGCAGTCGGAGAAAAAATTATCGAGAATGTGTGTGCTCATGATAAGGCCCTATGTGTCTTGAATTTAATAAAACGATATTATAAAAAAATGTAAAACCAAAAAATTTTAACCATAAAGCCTTACCATTTTAGCATTAAAATTAAAATGTTTTTAGTATATATTTAATTAGAGAAATATTCACTTTGTTTATTAAGTTTCAAATAAACTTGGCTTTAATAACTTAATTTCATCAAATGCATTTTAATTAAATTTTGATTGTACAATTGAAACGTATAAAATATATTAAAGTAAGTATAGAATAAGTACTGGAATAAAATACTTAAAACAAATGTTTTGGAATTTGATCAAACACATGTTTATAATTACACGTGAAAATAAAATACTTATAAAACGACAATATTTTTTACAAAATATGTATCCGAAACACATCATACATTGGTGTTATACTAAGTTAATATACATATTAATAAAACTTAAGACAAAGAAGATAGGTGTGCGACAAGTCTTATTAATCGCACATCCCAAATATTACTATAAGTCCAGTGCTTTTAGGCAATAAAGCGTATGAAAAGAAATTAGTTCGAATTGTTTAAACAAAAAAAAAAAACTTCTTTGGGAATATATTGAAATGTTACAAATATGATTAAAATACCTTGAAAGAGTTTCAAATATACTTATAAACCTTTTACTATACACGTGTCATTGCCCAATCTTCATATTTGTATTAAATATGTCTCAAGAACAACGCAAGTTATTGCAATAAAATCTTATCCAGTCTGTTACTCTATTTCAAGCAGTGAAATCCAACGCTAAGCCCGCAGGCGCTTGTGCTTTTATGCTTATAAGCTTTCCTTATTCGTATTCATTCACAGAAGAGAGTTCAATTGTGTTAGTATCTGCTGAGATTTCTTGCAGAGCGGACCTTCGTCACATGCTTGCTCGATAGATTACCGTATTTTATGTTACACCCAAAAAACATTTTTTTTGTCTTTTTATTTTTATTTATAATCAAAATGTTTCCTCTTGAATGGGCGTTGCAATTTTTTTGCTGGAAATATTAATTGTCAACCCGAATGTATGATTTGCTATCGTACTGTTTCTGTCCGAAAACAATTTTGCCACAGACATAAATACAAAAAAAAAAAAAAAAAAAAACAAACAAAAACATTCAGTTTTAGCTCGTATAAGAGAAAATAAAAACCAGCACAGTAAAAAAAGTTAAAGCCTTTCATGAAAACTTAAATCAGACACAAGCAGCGTTCTTTTTTTCTCAGCGGAAACTATCAATGAGCTTTTCCACTTAAAGCTTCTGAATTTTAAGCTTTCAGAACTTTTACACATAGGCAAAATGCGTTAGTACAGAGTTTGGATTTCACTGATTTAAAGAAAAAACTGGACAAGTAGTTGGTGTGACACAAAATGGCATGGGAGTTTTTTCTTGTTCAAACTTCCCGAAAACAATAATTTTTGTTAAAATTTAAATAAAGACCGTTTACGATGGAATAACGATATAAAAAATCTTTTAAATTTCAGGAAGAGAGCGTTGCAGCTTCCAGAACATGGATTTGTGAAATGTATATTTCTAATAGGCCAGTATGTGTGGATCTTTTAATTAAGCTCTCAAGGATTGAACTTTATATATTAAAGAAATTGCGTTAGCGACGTTTCTAATGAAATTACGTTAATGAAAAATGCCCACAGAACCTTTAAGTAAACAAAAAATTGGACTGGATATGAGCCCTGCTTAAAATCACAAAATAAGCGCTTTCTTTGTATAAAATTTTACAAGTACTTGAGATGCTATTAATAGCAATGCCGTAGCATGCGACAAAATGCTTGAACATACAATTTATTTTGAAAAACATTTTAGCTGAAAAATTTGAGTAAACTCTTTATCGAAGATACAAATGAGAATAAAGCTTATAATAAAAAATAAAGTTCGAGAAAAAATATTGTAATCCTGCCGAATTTCCCGATACTTTGGGCGCCGGTGTTATTTCAATTCTCAAGGTAAGAAAAAAAAAACATGCTTCAACTACGAACGTTGTTGTTGAGATCTCGACTTGCGTTGTTCGAATTTATGTTTTGATTATTTTATTCATACGTTACCCACATGTGTTACCTGCGCGGCCTAGTCTGATCTAAAATACAAATTTCATGTAATGACATAACGATTCTCTGGATAATGATATGCCAAATAGTTCGTAACCTTTCACGGCGGGCCTAAACCAAAACAAAGATTTTGTTTTTGCATCCACGGCGTACGTATAAAAGCACCAATTAATAAGTTCAAAAAAATTCCATGCCTGATCATCTGAAGGAGATATTGCATTTTCCGAAATTTTTTTTCTCGAGTGCATTGCTTCCTAAGTGATTTTTGGTTAAAAAAAAAATCAAAAACTGAGTATGCAGAAACTTTTATGCATGTTTGCAGATTTAAATAAAACAAACCGGAAAATCCTACCTGATCCCATTTATTAGAATACATGATGCCATCTTAAAATGGTCATAACTTTGTAGACATTCGTGAGGCCACTTGGTAGCTCATTTTAAAGATAAAGAATAGTACTACATGATTTAGTTAGTAAAATAATAGCAGAGAAATTTCGTCCGGACTTTACACAACCTCAAATATAACCGGAAACCGAATTTTTTTTTTGTATTTGAATTTAATCTTGTGATTTTAATATTATCATAACTTTGCAGGACAAAATTGTAGATGACCATTTGATAGCTCATTTTGAAGCTAAAAAAGTACCAAATGATTCTACTTGTAGAAAGGCGCCAAAAAATTTCGTGCATTCAGTATATAACATCCAAAAATTGCAATTGATAAAGCAATTCTAAGACCGGATTTGGATTAAGCATCGAAAATCACATCTGGAATGACTACTTTCTATTTTTTGTTTATGTTGTTTTAAATACTTAAAACAGCTTTTTTTAAAAAAGTCTAAAAAAATTGGTTATAATTTTATATCACCTAAATAGGATCAGCTAGGATTTTCCCGGTTAGAATTTTTTAAGTCTCAAACATGCAAAAAAAAAAAAATACTACGCACAAGCAAAAAAACAAAAGTAAAAATGCAAGGTCTCCTTCTGATGATCAGATACGAACATTTTTTTTAACACTTGTTAATTAGTGTTTTTATAAAGAACAATCCTGTACATTTGTACATCGCGATTAAACTTCATTGAGGACGGAAACTTTATTTATTTTTTTTTTTGTCAGGTTCCAGGAAAGTTTATTAATTATTATTTTTTTTTTCTAAGGGATCTATTATTTGTAAGGATAAGCGCGTGTTTGTAAAGTAGCGGTAAACGTTAATGTCCTAGGCTAAACAATGTTAAAATTAAGTCTACAGTGCAAGCCATTGTTGACAAAAAAAAAAAAAAAAAACAAGACCTTTTTTTTTTTTTGAGTTGTAGTGAAACTTCAAACATACGAACTAAATTTATGCGGCACTTCAGATTTAAATACAAATACTTTATGCAAATTTAATGATTAAGTCGGTGCCACGGCTCTATACATTCTTTAAAAAATAATTTCCAAAACTTTTTCTTTCCAGGTTTCATCAAAATCAATGAAGCCGAAAATTTTTAAGACATGTTGGTTTAAAGAAGAAAAGAAAGATTTTTAGAAAAATTACATATATGTACTTAGAAAAAAACCAAATGCGCACTCATGTATTTTTTTGAGAGCACTTGAGTTCTGTCATTTTTAAATTAATGAAAAATCTCAATCATATTAGAGTTCTGTGATATTTGTTTCATTCTAGGAATTAAATAAAATTTTTATGAAACAAAAAAATAAAAATTGAACTGTACGATGCATTGGAAAGGAAGTGTCTGCGACCAAAAAATCACAAGGCAAGATATGAAAGACTGCACATGATGCCATTTGAGTGTGAGGTAGCTTAAAATGTTACAAAACAACTTTTTTGGTTTAAAGATGAATATCTCATATTCCCAACATGACGTGACTTTTTAAAAAATCGTGTTATTAACTAACCATCAGAAATATTACCCATATTTTTTTTTTTTTTAATTCATAGAAGTCGAAAGAATTTTGATTCAAGGCTCTCCCTCAGCACTGAATTATATATATTTTTATGTAGACAAATATTATTAACTATATAGTATAAGAGATTCCCTCTGCAATAATATAATGCAAATAATTATTGCACCACCACACTTAACATAAATTTAAATGCTTCATACTACACAAAAAAAAAAGTTTTTTTTACTAATATGTAGCTAATAACCAAAGATATACATTTAGTACCTTAAGGAATAAGTCGTCTAACAATAAAAGCACAAATAAAGTGAATTGTATTTTATATATAGCAAATTTTTTTACATTTTATAAAGGAGGACAATTAACCGAAAATAGTATTTTTCAGATTTCAATATCGATTTCAGATATGTAAACCAGATGTATTCTCGGCCACTGTTAACTTAAAGGTAATATATAAGTTGACGGTAGTAAGATTATAATATATTTATTAGTATATTGTGCCTTTCAATATTTATTAACATTATCTACGATTTTTATAAAGTAAATATGTTTTCATAGATTGAGGCAGATGCAATTCTTGAATTCGTTCTTCTAAATCATTTTTTCCAACTTGCTGCCGAATAATTCTCCTGCACAAATCCATAAGAGGAAGTGGCTCCGCTGAAAAATTAAATAATAAAAAAATATTCAGTTTAAAATTATTTTTAAGAGCTTACAGTACAGTATTTACAATAACCAAAATTTAAAAAAAAGACAGTACATAGTACAATTGTACATCGGTTGACAATTCCAAATTTGCTAGGTTGAGGAAATTTCAGGAAAGTGCTATTTTTGTTTTCATATACTTACGGCAAAAAGATTCCAATGACATTCGACCGAAATTGTATAAAACGGTTCGGTTAACTTGACTCAGGATAACGGGAAAAAGTAAACCAGACCAATAGTAGCCACACATTAAAATTTCGTAACTTTTATGGTGACCAGAGAACGAGTATGCTTTTTTGTGTTTTCAAGCCACTCCATAAAAAACGAGTCAGAGCCTACTATTTCTTCTTAACCCTTTTATCCCCAAAGTTGCATATATGTTTTCTGACTTTGAGACTCCATTACTGCGTTTTTTTCATGCAAAATAGTGTGCAATCGATTTTTTTTTATCCTTTGTTTAATTCTCTTTTCATTCATTCCCCTTAGTAAGAGTTTGTAAGTCATTATAAAAGATAGCAGAAGTAAATGTAAGAAAGATCGTAAAAGTGAAAATTTTGAAATTTTTTTTTTTTAAGTGATTTTTTTCCAATGTGTTTATTTATTAATTTTATGCACTTTTTGTGATGACAAAATTGTAAGATAATGCCAACATTTGATTTCTGTGGAATTTTTTATTCACTGATGTTGCATATACGCAACATGCTCCTAAAAACCGGTCAAGTGAACCGATTTTGATAAAACTTGAAAATTATTTTATTTTAAGCTGGAACAACCTAAAATTACACTTCGTATATTTCCTATAGCTAGAAATAATTTATGGATCAAAAGGGTTAAAAACGAACAAGTAAAATATTAATCGTTTTAATACGAATGTTAGCGAGACCCACACTCGCGATTAAACATGCCCAAGAAACTTTACGAATTACTCGTGCCACTTGCGTGATACTCTTAACACTCGCAACTTTTGCATGTTTTGAAAAAAAAAAAAAAAACAAAAATTTTTTCCATGTTTTTGTTGCAGGCTAGAGTAGAGCAGAGCAGAAATTTCAAAAAACCACAAAACAAGCAAAATCATGATACAATAATAACAGGTAAACGTAGTTAGAAATACGAGTGTTTCTAGAAAGCAAAAGGTAGTTTTAGCAATAAATATCCAACGGTAGGTTAGCTTAGCTCACAATTGTTTCAATTATTTATTTAAGGCTTAACAATGGGAAGAACCCATAGAGAGAATGAATAAAACAAACTTTTACAATAAAAACAATCTTTTACAATAAAAACAACTATAGAATTGCGTACAAAATGGACAACACATTAAGAAGACTTTTCAGCAATACATAAAGGAAAATCAACAAACTGGATAAAAACAACGTTATTTACAGCATAAAATGCAAAGGAAACATACAAGACACCTGCGGAAACATATATATTGGAACCACGAAAAATCATTTGAAAACTAGAATCAGTGGACACAAATCGAATTTACGAATACAGACAACTCACAAAGAATAGCACTTTCGTTCCACTGTGCGCAACACTCACACTCCCCCGACTTTGAAAACTTTCGTATATTAGTAATACAGACTGAGAACATGAACAGCGAGACTTACACTGGAAATGTTACATATTATTAACATACCGAGTGATCAATGCATCAACTACAAAGCCGACACGGAGAGTGTAGCACATACATACAGACAAAAGAAAAAGGAAAGAAGACAAAATATTTAGTTGCGTATTGACTGACGGCTCAAATGACCTTTGGCGGGATGTGTTAAATGTTAAATTAAAATTATTTTATTCCATTTAAATTTTGTTATTAATATTTTTAACGTAAGTTATTCGTTTAAGGGGACATTCGCCTTTGTAATTGAAACAAAAAACACTTTTTAAAAATTTTATTATGAAAAAACTATTTTATTTATAAACAAAATTTCTTTTGGACATTGTTAAATATAGTCTAAAAAACATGAAAAATTTTTTATTTTTAGTTTCCCTTGGCTGCTGTAGAGGGCGTCACCCAAAAGTTACTTTTTAAACGGTAGGAAATGTTGTAGACCTCCTGTAACAGATTTTGAAAAATTCAAAATAGATTTTATTCTTGAGACTCAAAACTATACAATAAGCCTCTAAAATTCATACTTTTTTATATTTTGAAGTTTTTGTATGAATATTTATGAAAAATGCCAAAAAATTGAGGGACTTACCCTCAAAAAATGCCCCGTAAAATAAAGGGAGGGGGGTATTTTTTAAAACTTTCAGAGGCTTATTGTTTAATATTTTTTATGAGTAATCGAATGCTCTTTGGTTTTTTAAAATCGGTCGAGTAGATTCGGAGAAAAATTTCCTACCAGTTTGAAAAGTAACTTTTGGATGACGCCCTCTACAGCAGCCAAGGGAAAGTAAAAATAAAAATATTTTTTTTCGTATTTTTTGGACAATATTTAACAATGTCCAAAAGAAATTTTGTCAATAGTTTTTTCATAATAAAATTTTTAAAAAGTTTCAATTACAAAGGCGAATGTTCCCTTAAAGAAAACCATTTGTGATATTTTTGAAGGTTTATTTTGAACTGTTTTTTGTATATATATAGATCTCCTCATGATGACCTTCGAAGAAGTTCGAAATATTCAACAATAAAAATTATTAAAAACAAGCTATCCCTGCCCGCTTCGCTAGGCATGTTTTTTTTCGTATGTTACAACTTTTTCGAAGAAACTTTATTTTTTAAAAATCTCAGTGATTACAATTGCAAAATTATGTGTCAAAATATCTTCGCGTGTTCAAGAAAACATTCCGTTAAGTTTTATTGATGTTTTGCATACATGATATTCTTCGTAATACTATGAAGCCTTCGCATGACCTTTGACAATCGTCGGGTCAAAGGTCCCAACAGTTTAGAACTTAATATAGACGAAAAAAATTTTATTATTCGAGTGCTTTTGGATACACAATAAAATTTGTTTTGCCACCAGTTGCGTATACAAATAAGTTCCAAGGTTTGCCGACGCGTGAGCAAGCTACGTAAAGTTGTCCATGCGAGAAACATGGATTGGCCAAATTAATTCCGCAAACTAGTAGTGACTGTCCTTGCGCTTTATTTATTGTCATAGCAAATGTCAATCGAACTGGAAACTGGAGTCTTTTGAACTGAAAAGATAGATCGGTCGGAATCATCGGTATTCTTGGAATCAGCACATCTTTACCTCGGTACTTTCCAGTGAGAATTATAGCTTCAATAAGATTTCTGTGAAGCTTTTTAACTGCAAGCCCAGTACCATTGCATAGTCGTGGTGGATTAATATTGCGCAGCAAAATAATTTGCACACCAATCTTTAACTCTAAAATATGTGGTGGAAAGCCTGGAATGTCGAGTAAGTTTAAAAATTCAACAGGATAGTTTACTGCATCGTCTACCGTCGTGACAGTGTCAACGGATTTGTACACTACTGCATTACCTCGAATTCGCGTTAAAATTGAACTGTTGATGGAATTTACGTCAACGTTTTTGGGTGCTAATAGAGCTCGTTCGCATAACCATTGCTGATTTCTGTAATTATTTTCGATGTTTGGAAAAACGCTATTCATCAATTCTTCAACATCTTTCATTAGCTTGCAGAAACCATTTGGAAATGTTATGCACTGAGTTGTGTCGTCAACGGCTATTTTTCCATTTCCCAAATCTAACAATTGTTTGGCAAATCTGTCCGCTAATGCATCACGTTGGAGTTGCACACTAGCTATGGGCTTAATAACAATTTTTCGATTTTCATACCCTGCGGTGGTTTTTTATGTGAGGTTTGATGAAAAAGTAAGTGAGCCAAAATTTGGAGGGGGTGGGGTGGGTCTAACTTCAAACCAGTTATGCTTACAGGCATAGAATGTATGACCAACCCCCATTATATTTTCTACCCCAACATTTTCACCGAACATACTTACCTCCTATCTCTACCCCAGAGGGTCGCTCCCATATAAGTCATGACATTTTTATAAAATCGACCTCCACCACCCCCAGGCTGCCCCTACATTGTTCAAAAGTATGACCTACCCCCATTATTTTTTCCACCCCATCATTTTCAGGAAACATACTTACTCCCATACAAAAATACTCATATTTATGTTAATTAATTTTTTCTCTCATCAACCCTGCCCCCATAGTGCTACTTAGGAAGGTAAAATGTATGACTGACCCCTATTAGTTTTTCCAGCTCGACAATTTTACAAAACATACTTGCCCTCTATCTCCGCCCTCTAGGGGTGCTCTCATACAAAAGCGGTCCGGGGTGCGACTTTATACTGGTGTACTAATATTGCTTCTGTTACAAAAATTAATTGCCACAGTTACAGTGGTTTTGAATTAAAAAAAAAAAAAAAACGCGTATCACGTATGACGGAAACGAGCAGTTACTGGGTGTGCCGATCGTACCATCCGGTAAAAATAAAGGACGGAGATAAAGGGCAAGTTTGTTTAGTAAAATTGTCGGGCTGGAAAAATTAATGGGGGTCGGTCATACATTTTACCTTCCTAAGTAGCAATATGGGGGCAGTAGGGGTGATGAGAGCAAAAATGTTTATTAATTAACATAAATATGAGTATTTTTGTATGGGAGCACCCCTAGGGGGTGGAGATAGGGGGTAAGTATGTTTCCTGAAAATGATGGGGTGGAAAAAATAATGGGGGTAGGTCATACTTTTGAACAATGTAGGGGCAGCCTGGGGGTGGTGGAGGTCGATTTTATAAAAATGTCATGAAAATTAAGGCTTATATGGGAGCGACCCTTAGGGGTAGAGATAGGGGGTAAGTATGTTTGGTGAAAATGTTGGGGTAGAAAATATAATGGGGTTTAGTCATACATTCTATGCCTATAAGTATAACTGGTTTGCAGTTAGAAGCTTTTTTCAAAATTTTACCCCCGAAATTCGAACTTTGACTCAAAACCGGCAAGGGTTAGACCCACCCCACCCCCTCCAAATTTTGGCTCACTTACTTTTTCATCAAACGTCACATAAAAAACCACCGCAGGGTATAAAAAGTTAATTTTTAAAAATGACCATACAAACTAGCCCATAGCTATTGCACACGCATGTTTGTCGATAACTTTAATGTTATTGCATGGCGCCAAAGTGCTGAAGATTTGAGACACGCGTTTAATTCATCTGCAACCGTGGATCTGGGAATGACTGGCAGTGTTTAGCGGAAATCACCAGCTAACAAAATAAGAGCGCCACCAAATGGCCTTGTGTTATTTCTCAAAATTTCTTGTGTGCCATGGTACACTCATCCCATACAATAATTTTACATTTTTGCAACACTTTTCCCATTCCAGAATTTTTTTTCACATTGCATGTGGGAGTTTCTGAAACGTGCAAATTTAGAGGCAATTTCAGTGCAGAGTGCTCCGTTCTTCCATCATCTAAAAGTGTGGCCGCAATACTGGAAGATGCAAAAGCCAATGCAATATTATTCTGCGACCGAACTTTTGCCAAAATCAGCGAAAGGACAAACGTTTTACCAGTTCCACCTGGCGCATCAAGGAAATACAATCCACCTGACTCATTTGTTATAGCTGTTATAATTGTGTCGTATACAGTTCGTTGTTGCAGTTGTAACTGTGACAATTTTTCAGCTAGACACGTTGTCAATGCTGTCCCAATTGAAAAACTTTTTTTTTCGATTTTTCAAAAGAAAAATCAAAATTTTTCGAAATGTTTATTAATAACGCAGAAACGAAAATACTGATCGAAAAGTTAAGTATGAGGGGTTTATGTAAAATGTTATTACCTTTCTTTTGTTGCCTTACATGTTAAGCTGGCTTTGCTGGTTTACGAGATATATGTGATTATATGAGATCATGGGAAAAAACAGGAAAAGGGGATTTCTCGAAAACGTCTCCGTAGAAAAAAAAAAAAAAAAAATGTTCGGAATCATGGAGTCATTTTACATTAGAATTTAATAGTGGCATTCAGATCACAGAAAAAAATAATTAATTTGTAAACTAGTGTAGTCCGCGATAGATGTTTTTGCTCTAATACACCTAGATATTCTTCGCTTTGACTATGAAGCCTTCGGGTGACCTTCGAAAATCTTCGGGTGTCCAAGAAAATCATTAATTAAGATTGTAAAGTCCCGAATGACGTCACAATGTAATATAATGATTTAATCAATAATATAATAAATGCACAATCAAACAAACAAACAAAAACCCAAAAACAATAACCACAATCCCGTTAATTTTAATTCATGTGCATTATTGCAACAAAAAAATATTTTGTAGTAACATATATGCACACACACAAATAAAATTACAAACCGATAGAAGTAGCAATCGAAGAATTGTTTAATTGTGCAAAGGCCTCGTATTCCTAGGTATCGTAGGGTAGTTTGTTAAATCGTAGTTGCCTGGAAGATCTTGTATATCTTCCACAAAGGCTCCTGGCACCTTAAGTGACCAGAGATTTATCCACGGTGCTGGATGCTCATTATAGTATCATTTCAGTACCCTTCGTCATAGGATTGTAGTTCGCCTGGAAGATCGTGTATATCTCCCACAAAAGGCTTCTGGCACCTTAAGTGACCAGAGATTTATCCACGGTGCTGGATACTCATTATAGTATCATTTCAGTACCCGTGGTCATAGGATTGTAGTTCGCCTGGAAGATCGTGTATATCTTCCACAAAGGATCCTGGCACCTTAAGTGACCAGAGATTCATCCACGGTGCTGGGTACTCATTATAGTATCATTTCAGTACCCGTGGGCATAGGATTGTAGTTCGCCTGGAAGATCGTGTATATCTCCCACAAAGGCTCCTGGCACCTTAAGTGACCAGAGATTTATCCACGGTGCTGGATACTCATTATAGTATCATTTCAGTACCCGTGGTCATAGGATTGTAGTTCGCCTGGAAGATCGTGTATATCTCCCATAAAGGCTCCTGGCACCTTAAGTGACCAGAGATTTATCCACGGTGCTGGATACTCATTATAGTATCATTTCAGTACCCGTGGTCATAGGATTGTAGCTCGCCTGGAGGATCTTGTATATCTTCCACAAAGGCTCCTGGCACCTTAAGTGAACAGAGATTTATCCACAGTGCCGGATACTCATTATAGTATCATTTCAGTACCCGTGGTCATAGGATTGTAGTTCGCCTGGAAGATCTTGTATATCTTCCACAAAGGCTCCTGGCACCTTAAGTGACCAGAGATTTATCCACGGTGCTGGATACTCATTATAGTATCATTTCAGTACCAGTGGTCATTGGATTGTAGTTCGCCTGGAAGATCGTGTATATCTCCCATAAAGGCTCCTGGCACCTTAAGTGACCAGAGATTTATCCACGG
The DNA here is from genome assembly GCA_951812925.1 of Calliopum simillimum. Classification (NCBI taxonomy): domain Eukaryota; kingdom Metazoa; phylum Arthropoda; class Insecta; order Diptera; family Lauxaniidae; genus Calliopum; species Calliopum simillimum. The sequence goes on from OX638369.1 coordinate 76,053,002, forward strand.
TGCTGGATACTCATTATAGTATGATTTCAGTACCCTCGGTCATAGGATTGTAGTTCGCCTGGAAGATCGTGTATATCTCCCACAAAAGGCTTCTGGCACCTTAAGTGACCAGAGATTTATCCACGGTGCTGGATACTCATTATAGTATCATTTCAGTACCCGTGGTCATAGGATTGTAGTTCGCCTGGAAGATCGTGTATATCTTCCACAAACGCTCCTGGCACCTTCAGTGACCAGAGATTTATCCACGGTGCTGGATACTCATTATAGTATCATTTCCGTACCCGTGGTTATAGGATTGTAGTCGCCTGGAAGATCGTGCATACCTCCCACAAAGGCTCCTGGCACCTTAAGCGTCCAGAGACTTATTCACGGGGCTGGATGCTCTTTATAGTATCCCTGTAAAGTACCCGTAGTCAATAAAGAATCCGTATTCACCTGGAAGACTTTGCCATAGAATCAAGGATCACGCACAGGACAACATTCCGGAAAAAAGGAATTCAGCCAGCCACAGTGCTAGTATTCCAGCGAAAAATTAGAAATTTAAATATTTAAAAACTAAAATTAACCGATTGTAAACTCTCTTCTCTAAAGAACCGATAAATCAATAAATAAAGATAAAAATTAAAATGGTTTATGTTGACTATATGAAAATTATACTAATTTTACGAACTTTAGTCATTATTTGCAAGAATCTAAAATTCTATGCATTTTTCAACTTAGGAAAGCGTGACAATTAGGATTAGAGAAAAAAAAACTACTAAGCATGGCTATGGTGACATATGTTTCGGTTACCGCCACGTAACCATCATCAGACCAATTTATGTTTTATTTAATTTATTTTAAATTAAATGAAATAACAATTGAAAAATTTTTGAACTTTTTGTCTGAGGCCGGGATTGAACTATGAACCTCGGAGTCAATGTCTCTACATAGCGCATTTATCAATGGACTGCGCTATGTACCCTCAGAATAATTGGTAGCTTAAGTGTCTATATTCATGTAGTGAGATTTTTGTTCTCTTTCCTTTTTATCATGACTCCTGTTGTTGTTGTTTGGTAAGGTCCAGCCATTGGCTGCGAAATCAATACCGGTTTGTCATGTGGCTACTAGGGTTGCCAGTTGCACATGTATTGGCGTGTTCTCCATAATTAATTAAAATGGTTTATGTTGACTATATGAAAATTATACTAATTTTACGAACTTTAGTCATTATTTGCAAGAATCTAAAATTCTATGCATTTTTCAACTTAGGAAAGCATGACAATTAGGATTAGAGAAAAAAACTACTAAGCATGGCTATGGTGACATATGTTTCGGTTACCGCCACGTAACCATCATCAGACCAATTTATGTTTTATTTAATTTATTTTAAATTAAATGAAATAACAATTGAACTGGCAACCCTAGTAGCCACATGACAAACCGGTATTGATTTCGCAGCCAATGGCTGGACCTTACCAAACAACAACAACAACAACAACAGGAGTCATGATAAAAAGGAAAGAGAACAAAAATCTCACTACATGAATATAGACACTTAAGTTACCAATTATTCTGAGGGTACATAGCGCAGTCCATTGATAAATGCGCTATGTAGAGACATTGACTCCGAGGTTCATAGTTCAATCCCGGCCTCAGACAAAAAGTTCAAAAATTTTTCAATTGTTATTTCATTTAATTTAAAATAAATTAAATAAAACATAAATTGGTCTGATGATGGTTACGTGGCGGTAACCGAAACATATGTCACCATAGCCATGCTTAGTAGTTTTTTTCTCTAATCCTAATTGTCATGCTTTCCTAAGTTGAAAAATGCATAGAATTTTAGATTCTTGCAAATAATGACTAAAGTTCGTAAAATTAGTAAAGATAAAAATATGAATTTTGGACCAATTTAATATTGTAAAATATTATAAATACAGCTAATAATTTAATTCAAAAAATTTTCAAAATAAGTGATCCAGAATTTCTAGAAGAAATCAAAAACAGAACTAAAACTGCCCAACAAACAAAAAGTATTGGGTGTACAACTTAAAAACCGGAATTTTTTAGCGAAATTTGATGCTTTATTGTGGAAAAATGTTACAATATATTTTATTCAAAGTATTGTCCATTGGAAGCTACAACATTTCTCCATCTTTCAGGCAATTTATGAATTCCATCCCAAAAAAATTGCGCCGGCTTGGCGGCCAAAAATGAATCGAGCCAATTTTCGATATCTTGAACTTAAGTGAACCGAATTCCTGATAGGGCATTCTGCATCGATCGGAACAAATGGTAGTCTGATGGTGCAAGGTCTGGGCTATAAAGCGGGTGTGGCAAAATTTCCCATCCGTTGTTTTCCAGATAATTTTTGACTGGGGCAGCAATATGTGGCCGAGCGTTATCGTGGTGGAAAATGATTGACTCGTGTCTGGTCGCATACGTTGGCCGCTCTGCCTGGATTTTCTGCTTCAATCGGATCAATTGTTGACGATAGAGTTGAGCATTAATGGTTTGGCCACCTGGCAACAGCTCATAATGGATCACACCTAGCTGGTCCCACCAAATACAGAGCATTACCTTCGAAGCGTGAATATTTGGCTTCGGCTGTGATGGGCCGGCCTCACCTTTCTTGACATACGCTGTTTTGCGCTTGGGATTATCGTAATGGATCCACTTCTCATCGCCAGTGACAAAACGATGCAAAAAACCCTTCCTTTTGTGGCGTTCAAGCAGCATTGTGGACATCAAAAATCGGCGTTCGACGTCCCTTGGCTTCAACTCGTATGGCACCCAATTTCCCATCTTTTGAAAAATTCCCAAGGCTTTCACGTCTGGAAATTGTTGCTCGATCAACTTCCAACTTCTGCAAGTTCTTCTTGCGTTTGACATGAATCTTGATCGAGTAATGCCTCCAATTCTTCATCCTCAAACTTTTTCGGCTGACCAGGACGTTCTTTGCCTTCGACATCAAAATCACCACTTTTAAACCGTCGAAACCACTCACGACAGCTTGATTCAGCTGGAGCATAGTCCCCATAAACTTCTACAAGCAAACTATGACTTTCCGCAGCAGTTTTCTTTGCAAAAAAATGACCCAACAGAACCTCCCGCAAATGCTGTCTTTTTCTCCAATTTTCGAAGTTATTCATCGTGAAAAATAATAATGATGCACACAAGATAAAATTGTTTTGTTGACTGATTTTGACAGCTGTCAAATGTACCTTCAAAATGACATATATATAAAGTTCGAGCTTTCACGATATTGTTAGTACGGACATCCACCGTCAAATTCCGGTATTTAAGTTGTACACCCAATAATAGATACCTTAGTATGACGTTCATACCACAATTAACAAACAGTCACATACTAAACAAAATAATACCACATAATAACAAAATCACATATGCATATAAACCACAAAAAACACTTAGAACAATTTACTCAAACAAAAAAGACAAAATAGAAAAAGAACAACAAAGTAATGTTGTTTATAAAATAGAATGCAAAGGCAATGAAAATGAAACTTGCAAGAAAATTTATATTGGTCAAACAAAACGTTTACTGGGTTAACGATTGGGGGAACACGAAAACGATGCAAGACAAAAGAAAACAACAGCGACGACAGCACTTACACAACATCTGACTGAAACTAATCATAAAGCCGACTATAAGAACGCCACAATACTAGACATTGAAAAGAAAGAGAGAACAAGACTGACTTTAGAAAGCTTGCGAATTCAGCAAAACATAACAAACACAATAAACGGAAAAATAGACACGGATGGACTGAGTGCTGCAAATAAACTTGCGCTCACAAATCAAACAAAAAAATGACGAAGTTTATTACAGTAAATTATTTAAGAAAACACAAAATAATTGTAAGTAGATAATTAAGTAAAATGTTTTTGTTTGTTTAAAAAAAGTTTTATCATTAAATGTAGTCTCCTTGAGAATGACGCCAATGAACGTCGAAACGTCGGAGAAACGCAATGAATAAAATTTGTTTTATTTTATTGCACCAGAACTAATCGACCAAAAAGTCTACAAACAATATTTTAGAGATAAAAATAATCTGCAATTGAAAATAAGATAAATAAAAACGAAATATTTTGTAAACTGAAAGTTTTGGATTGTCTTTTAGTCTGACCCTGGACTCCGCTGACGCCTTCTTCAGCCCAATGCCAAAACAATCGTTACAAGATTTACTGATAGTTCGCCATGGATGATTTTCCTTAAATATACCTAGATATTCTTCGTTTTGACTATAAAGCCCTCGGATGACCTTCGGGTATTCTAAAAAACTATCAATTAAAGCTTGTTGATAATCTGCAATAGATATTTTCCCCCTAGTATACCTAGATATTCTTCAAGCTATCAAGCCTTCGGATGACCTTCGGGAAAGTTCGGGTGGCCTCAGAAAACTATCGATTGAAATTTGTTGATAGTCCGTCATAATATTTTTCCTCAAATGTACTTAGATATTCTTCGTTTTGACAATGAAGCCTTCGGGTCACCTTCGGATATCTTCGTGTATAGCATAAAAACCATCCCATACATGAGATATGCCCATTGCCAAATTTTCAGCTCAATTGGACGAATGGTTTCCGAGTGATAATGCTTCACACACAAAGTCATTTTTATATATGTAATAAATAAATAGATAAACCCCTAAGCTCGATTATTTGCAACAACAATTTTTATTTGAAAATATACACCAGAAAATCATTTCGGGAACGCGTACCAAACAATTACATTTCAAAAAAGTTTTGATTTCGGATAGAAATACAATATTATGTCCGACTGTTTGTGCTTCATTTCGAGGAACGCAGTTGTAAGTGGTCATAATTTAAAATAAACCCCATTTGTTATGAGCTAGTCCTCAGTGAAAAGAAGAAAGGTCATTATAACCGGCTGTCAGAGTGCTTTTCGGCAAATAAGTTGTTAATAATTGAAATTCAAGTTTTTAGAAAACGAAAAAACTGATTATTTTCTAAGAGTATAATATTTATTAAATTTATTTTTGAGTTACATTCTAGGGCCAATTATCAATCGAAAATTACAGAAATATTTTGACGTTAACGTTATTATAAATATATGTAAATTTTGATATTTTGTTAAGGAGAGTGACATTTTCGAAATTGACTGTTAGGCCAGAAACATTAGACGAAAAAAGAGCTGCTGTGCAAAATAATTCCAAGTGAATTTTTTTCACCGGAATTATCTTTATTAATGCAAAGATAAATAAATTATTAAGGCTCAAAGGTCGCTAAAATCAGTTTTTTGTAAATATCTCGCATCTCTTGGCATTACTAACTTTTACAGAAAAATGTTGGTCTCCAATTTTGTAGCACAGGAAATTTCCTACAAAAGAACGATAAAAATTTTTTCGTACGACTTATGGCGCAATTAGCCAAGAAGTAGCGTTTCGTAGTGAAATCGTAAAGTAGCGGTACGCAACGTTGAGACCTGTTGAAATTAGATTTTCAAACGTCGCGCTACGTTGTTAGATAAAATAAATTAAATTTGGATGTTATAAATCGAATTTTTTGAACAAATTAATTAAAATAAGTATGACAATGGATGCTTGTTTACAAAAACTGGAATTTTTCAAGTAATTTTTAAGTTGTAAGTGACATTTCGAACGTTGCCTACTGTTTTCACTAATCGATGCTACGTTGACAAGCAACCGTGACGTTACGTTACGAAACGCTACTTCTTGGCTAATTTGAGCATTATAGTTTAGAAGATCATCCAATTTAAAAAGTTGTTAACAGTTATGATACGAAATGCTACGTATAAGTTCATATTCAAATTTCTTACTTTTTAAATTGCGATACCTCTTCATTGCGGAGTCATACAAACAAAATTAAAATACCGTTTAAAAGATAATTTAATTTTCTAAATACCATACTATTTTTTTTTTTCGATCTACTCATGGCTTAAAAAATATTTTTGAAAAACTAAGACTAAGACTTCGAAAATTCTGGTTTTTGAAGGATATCTCCGAATCGGTAAGTACTACAATGAAAAGTAATAGGACCAACTTTGTAGAGAACCACAACATCTACAAAAAATAAGAGATACAGTGTACACACAGAAGTAACCGTACAGAAGACATTCGATAGAAATCGGTTTTTAGGCATTTTAAGGTTTTTTTTGGAATATCTTCTAAACGGTGACTTCTATGTATACACATTAGACCTATCATAAGTTATATGGGAAAAATTTAAAATGAAAAAACCTTCCTATTGATGTAAATATCAAGCATAAAAATTTTGGTCCCGATCGGAAAATATTTGACCGTGCCGCAAGGCCGTTGAAGGTGGGAAAAACGCTATTTATATGGAAAAATGGGGCTTTAATCGCAAGAATCAGTCCTATCTTTGAAACTATTTGACATAAGTGAATGAGATTTGGTATGTATATAAACAATGCTTGAGTAAATTGCATCCACCAACATAATGGGCGATGTCTCGCCTCTTTGACCCGAAATTCAAGTATCCCTGGAAATATTGGACTCAGGGGAATGAGATTCGGTACATATGTAATTGGCACTGGGAAAAAAAAAACTTTTATAAAAAATGAGCGGGGTCATGCCCCCTCCTTCCAAAAAAATCAAATTTGTCATATCTCTGAAACTATTTGTCACATATGAATAAGATTTGATTTCAGGTAAAGTGAAGCGAACAGGATATGGCACTGTAAAAATGTCAAACCAAGTTACTTAGTTGATATGGCACGGACCCCCTCAAGGAGCGGCAGGTTTTGCTGACTTGAACCTCGGAAAACTCTATGTAGAGTTGTTCTTAATCGTCCCCAGATTTAAAATCTTCAAACCGGAAAATCGTACCTGCTTCTCTTCTCGAGATATATATATAAGGGAATGTCGTATAGGTTGGCTATATGTATATGTGGCTTTAATCGAAACAATTAATCCTATATTGGAAAATATTTGACATAGGTGAATGAAATTTGATGCATACACGTAAAATACTTGAGGTAATTGCATTCAATAAAAATATGGGCGATGCCACGCCCCCTCGACCCTATATTCTTCGTATCTCTGGAACTATTTGACTCAGGTGAATGAGATTTGGTATATATCTAATTGGCGGTGGGAAAACAATTTTCAATAAAAATAGGCAGGGCCACGCCTTCTCATTCTCAAAAAGTCAAATTTGTCATATCTTTGAAACTATTTGGCACAGGTGAATAAGATTTGATTTCAGATAAAGTGATGCGAACACCTGTGTCAAATAGTCTCAAAGATATGACAAATTTTTTATTTTTGGAATGAGGGGGCGTGGCCTTGCCCATTTTAGTTGAAAATGTTTTTCCCAGTGGCGATTAGATATGTACCAAATCTCATTTACCTAAGTCAAATATTTTCAGAGATATGACAAATTTTGGGTGGAGGGGGCGTGGCGCTGCCAATTTTTTTATTGGATACTATTTACTCAAGTATTATTTATATATGTACTAGATCTCATTCTCCTACGTGAAATAGTTTCAAAGATAGGGTTGATTGTTTCCTTATTTTCATATAAATAGCGTTTTTCCGACCTATAAAGGCCTGCGGGCACGGTCAAATATGTTCCGATCCAGATCAAATTTTTTTTGCTTGGTATCTATAGTTGGGAGACTAAAATAAGAGCAGAAAAAAGTACTGCTTTTTGTCAACTAAGTACCTTAAATTGGTTTAACATTTTTACAGTGCCATATCCTGTTCGCTTCACTTTACCTGAAATCAAATCTTATACATATATGTCAAATAGTTTCAGAGATATGACAAATTTGGTTCTTTAAGATGGAGGGGGCGTGGCTCTGCCCATTTTTAGTTGAACATTTTTTCTCCAGTGCCAATTACATATGTACCAAATCTCATTCACCTGAGTTCCAGAGATACGACGAATATAGGGTTGAGGGGGCGTGGCACCACCCATATTTTTATTGAATGCTATTAACTCAAGTATTCTACGTATATGCACCAAATTTCATTCACCTATGTCAAATATTTTCCAATATAGGATTAATTGTTTCGATTAAAGCCACATATACATATAGCCAGATAAATATATATATATATCTCGAGAAGAGAAGCAGGTACGATTTTCCGGTTTGAAGATTTTAAATCTGGGGACGATTAAGAACAACTCTACATAGAGTTTTCCGAGGTTCAAGTCAGCAAAACCTGTCGCTCCTTGAGGGGGCCCGTGATGGAAGCAGTATCTTTTTATGTTCTAATTTTGGTCTCCTAGGTATAAGCACTAAGTAAAAAAAATTTGGTCCAGATCGGAACATATTTGACCGTGCCCGCAGGCCGTTAAAGGTCGGAAAAACGCTATTTATATGGAAACAAGGAAACAATCAATCCTATCTTTGAAACTATTTGACATAGGAGGATGAGATTTAGTACATATATGAACAATACTTAAGTAAATAGTATCCAATAAAAAAATGGGCAGTGCCACGCCCCCTCCACCCGAAATTTGTCGTGTCTCTGAAAATATTTGACTCTGGTAAATGAGATTTGGTACCTACATATCTCATTGGTACTGGGAAAAAAATTTTCAGTAAAAATGGGCGGGGCCACGCCTCCTCATTCTGAAAAAGACAAATTTGTCATATCTTTTTAATTTTAACGATAGGTCTAATACACATATTGCTTATTTTTTGTAGATCTTGCGATTTTTTACAAAATTGGTGCTCAACTTTTTATCATATGACTCTTCGTTTCGAAAATATCCTTCAAAAACCAGTATTTTCGAAGTCTTAACGATTTTTCACGAATATCTTTAAGGCCATGAGTTGTTCGAAAAAAAAAAAAATTAGTACGCTATATAGAAAATCAAATTATCTTTTAAACGGTATTCCAATTTTGTTTGTACGACTTCTCATTGAAGAGTTATCGCAATTTAAAAAGTAAGATATTTTAATATGAACTCATATGCAGCATTTCATATCAGAACTGTTAACAACTTTTAAAATTGGGTGATCTTCTAAACTATAAGTCGTACGAAAAAATTTTTAACGTTCTTTTGTAGGAATTTCCTGTGCTACAGGAAATGTTGGAGATCAACATTTTTCTGTAAAAGTTAGTAATGCTAAGAGATGCGAGATATTTGGAAAAAATTTATTTTAGCGACCTTTGAGCCTTAATAACTTTGTATGCGAACACGACTTTGCAATGGACTTTTCACACTTTATTTATCATGTCATGCATTAATAAAGAAATTTCCGGTGAAAAAAATTCACTTGGAATTATTTCGCAGAAAAATTCTTATTTTCCTGGGCTATGTGTTGATTACCAAAAATTTAAGTGAAAAAACCATATAAATTTGGCAAAACTTTTATTTAAGGTATCTAAGATTAAAACCATATCTTAAATTCAAAATAAAAAAGCATTCACTGCACCCAACAAAAATTTAAATCGAATTACTTTTGAGCACTAACTGACTTAAAAAAAAAAATGTTTTTAAAATAGATTCATTGATTACTTTTTGAAAAGAAGTCAAAAAACGGTATACAGTCGACGTCCAGTAATACGGATGCTCCGTATTACGAATGCTCCATATTACGAATGCTCCGTATTACGAATGTCCAATAATACGAATGCAATATTTCTTCCACATGTGATTCTATAATACGAAAAGCGGTAAATTTTACGGTTCGATAATACGAATGAGATTTTTTTCTTAGTAGGCTTTGCTTTTTTGCTAAGCATTTAATGCTTAGAATGTATGATACAATACGTAGGATTTTTTTTTAGAATTTTGAGAACGCTTTTTTCTTAATATCTTTTGTAAAAATTGTTGAAAAATTATAAAAATTGTTGAAAAATTTTTGAAAAATCTGAAAAAAAAGTTTGAGATATTGAAAAGCAGTCTTTCTAAGAAATTTACAAAAATCGCCAATTTTTCGAGGTTAGGTAGAGATGCTCGGAATTGTTTTACTCTTTCCTACTAAATGCATCGCTAAGTCCTACCCTTCGTCTTCAAAATAAGCTATGGTTTGGTCATGTGTGGTTTTTCTTTAAAAAGTTATGACCAATTTAAAATGAAACTTAAAATCATATGTGCCATCTCTCTAGTAGAGATGTGCCCTTTTCGAAATTGATTTCAAACGAACATGGCTTTTTCTCTCACTTAGAGACCCGATATGAGTACCATTCCTACACATCACATGTGTCTATACATATGCGTAGATGAAAAAAACGTGAACAAGTCAATATCGAAAAAATTCGGAGATGTGACCTTTTCGAAATTGGTCATTCAATTGGAAAGAACACATTTAATTCCAAATACAGGGCAACGCCGATTTTGCGGCATAGGGTTTCGCGTAATCATGACATACTGAATACGAAAATAATATAATTTTTGCCGAATTGACTTTTGCACTTTAAACACAAATTCTCCAAATATCCTTGTTAAAAAGTGCGAAAATAGCTGTTTTGAGGCATATTTGAAGTAGTATAACACTTACAGTAGATGGTGTAATAAATTAAATCGAATAGGCCCAACCTTCCTCATTAAATCTTACCGTTTAACTTTTAGATTACCGATTAGATCCTTCCCGATCAAAAAAACTTGTCAAGTTCTTGTCATTGTATCAGAAATGTATATCAAAATGATATCAAAAATGTATCAGCCGCTGATATCCATTTTTTGTATATCATTTTATATTTTATATATCAAAATGATATAAAAAATTTGTCAGCTGCTGATATACAATTTTTGCATATCATTTTGATATATTTTTGATATCATTGAAAAACATGTCAATTTTGTATCAGAAATGTATATCAAAATGATATTAAAATTTTATCAGCTGCTGATATGTCAAATTTAACGTTTTAGTTTGTGGATTTTATGGAAGACGAACGCGCAGCCAATTTTAGTGAAGAAAAAGTGAAAACCACACAAATATAATTGAGTGCAAAAAAAAGACACTCCATTCAGTTGCTGCATGCAGCCTGTGGTTGGGAAAACAAAAAGTATGGAAAACGGACGCGCAGCCAATTACAGCCAACTACAATATTGCACAATTTCGCCATTATCTGCGTCGCTTTAGTTATCAGACTCAAAGGTGTTTATGTCAATTTTGTATCAGAAATGGATATCAAAATGATATACAAATTTTGTCAGTGACATACTAAATTTTGATAAAAAAAAGGATATCACAGTGATATACGGAATGTAACGCTTTTCGTATATCACCATGATATCAAAAAAAGATATCAAAATGATATAAAAAAAAGATATCAAAATGATATCAAAAACAGATATCAAAATGATATACAATTTTTGTACATTTCTGATACAAAATTAACATAACCAATTTTGGGTCTGATAAATAAACCGACGCAGATAATGGCGAAATTTTGCAATATTGTGGTTGATTGTCGGCAACAAGTTTTTAGAAATCGCCCTTATGCAGCAAATGAATGAAGTGTCGGTTTTTTTGAACTCAATTATATTTTTCCTGCTTTTTCACTAATTTCATTAGAAAATTCACTTCTTACTAAAATTGGCTGCGCGTCCGCTTCCATAATTTTTGTTTTCCCAACCACAGGCTGCATGCAGCAACTGAATGGAGTGTCGGTTTTTTTGCACTCAATTATATTTGTGTGCTTTGCACTCAATTATATTTGTGTGCTTTGCACTAATTTCATTAGAAAATTCACTTCTTCTAAACTTCTTCACTAAAATTGGCTGCGCGTTCGTCTTCTATAGTTATCTTTTCATGAAATTCACAAACGAAAACGTAAAATTTGACATATCAGCAGCTGATAAATTTTTGATATCATTTTGATATACATTTCTGATACAAAATTGACATGTTTTTCAATTATATCAAAATATATCAAAAAATGATATACAAAAAATGGATATCAGCGGCTGATAAATTTTTGATATCATTTTGATATACATTTCTGATACAAAATTGATATGTTTCTCAATGATATCAAAAATATATCAAAATGATATACAAAAAATGGATATCAGCGGCTGATAAATTTTTGATATCATTTTGATATATATTTCTGATACAAAATTGACATGTTTTTAAACAATATCAAAAATATATCTAAATGACATACAAAAAATGGATATCAGCGGCTGATACATTTTTGATATCATTTTGATATACATTTCTGATACAATGATAAGAACTTGACAAGTTTTTTTGATCGGGTTGAGGTTTTTAAATACTTAAGGTATGGTTTGCTTGTCTGAATTGAAACTAGTTCTCCAGAAATCCTTGATCGAAAGAGCAAAAATATCTGTTGTGTTTGTATAGAGTTGAAATGGATGATAACTCGGAAAGTAAGGATCTAATTGGAAATTTAAAAGGTAAGCTTAAATTATGAAGGTTATGATTTTTTGCTGCCGTTAACAAAAATTAATTACACTGTTCTCAGGAGTGTTATACTTATTTTTGCACTTTTAAGCAAGGATATCTGAATCTGAATTTTCTCACAAAATTAAAGCCGCAGAAATAAAAAAAAAAATTGTTGCCCTGTGTAATTTATAGAGCGTACATCAATAACACAGTCCTACAATGGTTTTCCTCTCTTAATTTTAAAAAGCGATTTCTATAGATTTTAGTGTGCTGATTACGAGAAAAATAGTGAAAAAATTCCATCGTGTTACAATTACCAGTAATTTAAGTTTTACTTAAGCGACTTTTTTGCATATGGCTTAAATTTTTTGAAACGGACACACTTAAAACTAACTTGCTAAACTGAAACTTTTTTTGGTGGTTTTGTGAAGAATTTTTGATCAAGATCATTGCCTTATACTTATTTTTAAAAAATTTTAGTTTTTTTAAAAATTATAAGCATGTGAATTTTTACGTACGTCTTTTTTCAAATTGCGATTTCTCCTTAAATGTTGAGCGAAAATTTATGAAACTTTTGTGGTAGGACTAAAAATAATTGAAAATTTAGATGAAATAAACTTTTCATAAAAAATTTTAAAATTTCTTATAAATAATGCACTTTTTAATAAACAAATGGATATTTAAGCTACACCTATAGATAAATAAAATGAAATAATAAGAAATGTTCTCTGAAATCTGCACAACACTTCTATGGAAAAAAATTGGAGGCAATTTCATTAATAAAAAAGTTGCGCACGCTTTAGTGGCGCCACATAAGCGCCTTGCCTATTCCAATGTACCATTTGATGCTGAGAAATTTGAATATAACTGAGCAAAGCACACGATTTTTTGTTATCTTTGAGGTTATAAAAATTAGAATTTCTGAAAGTCCTGACGTTATGGAAATAAACCAAATTCATATTCACCATAAACGGCTTGAAAAATCAAGAGAGGAAAAAAAGTGGCAAATTTGCAGGCCTGTGTAATCATTCCGGGAACGCGTTTATTTTTTAAAACTAATGAAAAAATACCTTCGAAGGTACATTTTTAGTACAGTAACATAAAATATTTTACATTTGCCATAATAAACCATGACTCAAACTCGCAACTTTAAAAATAAAGCGCGAGTTTATTTGAAATCGTCGTTTCGGGAAAGCTCCCAGATATGATGATACCTAATATTTATTTTATTTTATACAGGGTGGCTGATTCGAAGTGTTACCAATTCAAAAGACTATATTTTTAGTTTCCATGCACAGATTTTATTGATCAAACGCTATAATTGTCGGGAAATGTTCAAATTTTAAGAATCTACTTGAGATTTTTGATATGGCCACCTTAGGCCTTAACTATGGCCCGTAGACGGTCGAAGAACGAGTCGCATGCTGCACGAATTTGATTTTGTGGAAGTTTGCGCCATTCTCGTTGAAGGGCCACTTTTAGCGCATCAACGCTCTGGTATTTTTTAGTCAAGACCTTCCAGTCGAACATACCCCAGATTGAGAAATCCAGCGGATTCGCATCAGGCGAATTTGAGAGCCATTGTTGAGCAGAAATGAAGCTAGGAACGTTTTTTTCTAACCATTCTTGATTCACACGAGCTTTGTGTGACGGTGCCGAGTCTTGTTGGAATGTCCATGGCTTGCGACCGAAATGTTTGCGTGCCCACGGTAGTAAAGCACCCTCCAACACTGATTCACGATACACCTGGGCGTTTACTTTGACGCCAGCGGCCAAAAAACGAGTGGTGAGCGCCCATCAGCAGTCACTGCAGCCCAAACCATCACATGCGGTGGTGCCTGCGTCCTGGTGGCCAAACGAACATTCAAATTTTCGTAGGACCTCTCTGTCAAGTAAACCCGATCATTTTGTTTGTTTACATATTGCTGGATACAGTAATTTTTCTCATCAGAGAAGACAATTTGTGACAGAGGGCCTTTAGTCCGAGCTTGTTTGACAATATGTGTTGCATTCGTTCACACGATATTTTCAGCTCGGCAGCCATTTGTCTGCCACTGCGTCTCGGATTTCGCTCAATTCTGGCCTTCACCTTTCGAACCATTTCTGGTGATGTTGCAGTTATTTTCCGACCACCACCATGTCGTTTGGCAACGCTGCCGGTACCATTGTAACGTGTTATGGTCCGATACACAAACATTTTATTTACTTTTGAATGTTTCAGCTGGCGAACAATTGCTGGTTGCGATTTTCCAGCCAAATAAAGAGCAATCACACTATTACGTTTGAATTCCATTTCGAAAATTTTTTATTTTTAATAAATTGACGCGCAAATGCTTTTGGTTATTTGTTGACAATAGAATGAACTAACATCATGCCAATTTTTAGACAGCTGTCATGTTTCATCTGTCAGATAAGTCTATCTGAAGTTGGTAACAGTTCGAATCAGCCACCCTGTAGTAGAGTTCCCAGGGAGTTAAAAACACTGTATAAGTAGGACTTCTACAAGACCGCATGAAATAAAAAAGTTTAGCTATTAAAAAGTTGTGATCTTTTTTGTAGTGCGGTCATTTGGTAGATTACCTGGAAAGTTTTTCGAAGTTTTTTAATCTGATTTTTTTTTTAAATTGTGATAATACATGAACGGAGCGTCGCAGCAATAAAACAAAAATACCAGCTTATAGGGAATTGTTTGTTCTACAAACAACATTTCGTTTTTTTTTTGTACGACTTAAAGTTTAGGAGATATCTTTTGACAAACTTAAAATTTTGAAAAAAACTGTTTTTGCAAAACATTCCGAAACGATATGCCGCAGAAAAAATTTTTTTCTTGGATTTTGCAGAACATGTTATTCTCTATGAATGTCTTTGCCAACACTTTTTCCGTCCGACTTACCGTTCATGAGATATCGCGATTTGAAAATGAACATAGTTTTATGAAAAGTTAAACGCAGTAGGCCTCTTCGTTTTGCCTTTTTGGACAAAACACCGTAGTCGGTGTTGGAATTACGAAGAAATTTACTAGAATTTTTCTCTAGAAGTATCCGTTACAGAGATAAAAATAGTAATTTTAAATGTGTTTTGCGATTAGTGGAGTGCCTGAGACTTTTAACCTAGGATATTTATTAGAGTGAATGAATTATATAGTTGAGGTGGGATTTTGTTTTTTATAGTATAAAAATAAAAGTTTACCAAAAATTTGTTTGTGCAATTGATTTTTTCTTTATATAAGCAATAACTATAAAAAGTTAATACAACACTAAATCTAAAATAGATGTAACATTTTGCAAACTATTTTTTCTAAACTAATTTAGAGTCGCTGAACTCGAAAAACCCACTTATTTTTTATTTCTTTGGACCGTTCCCCGAGTTATTCGGACATTTATATTTTCGAGGTTATAGCTTCATATACATCAATATATTTGTAGAACGCCAAGTCCTGGACAGTTAAGGGTCTTTTGACGATTTCCTTTCCATATTTTTTATGTCTATGACGTCATTTTGTATGGGAGACCCCTAAAGAGTTAGATATAGGGGGTAAGTATGTTGGGGAGAACAAATATTAGGGCCCGGTCCTGCATTTGACCCTTCTAGGGGCACCCTAGGAGTGGTGGGGATCGATTTCCTAAAAATGTCAAGATAAGGGGTATGCTTGGTAAAAATGTTGATGGGGAAAAAATAATGTGGGTCGGTCATACATTTGACCCCTTAAGAGGTGACCCTTGAGCATTTGTAGGGCTGTAAGTAAATTTTTTCTTCTTTCCTCTCACCTTTGACCTCAATGCGCGAACTAATATTATGTTCATTAAGAATCAAATTTTTTAGTTAATCCAAAGGATGAGCCTTAAAAGCTTCAATAAACTCTTAAAAACTTTTATATTTGTAACGCGAGTTACCATGGAATTACCCTAATCAAAAGATCAACACAATTTTCGGTAAACTTTACTTTTTTATAGCATAAAGAACAAAATCCCACCTCGACCACTCGCGCCGTCATACTGCGAAAACCAGTTTTAGGTAAATATCTCGATAACGGGTACTTCTAGAGAAAAAATCTGGTAAATTCCTTTCGTATTTGTAGTCGTTTCAAATTACAATGTTGTTTTGTCAGAAAAAGGCAAAACGAAAAAAGACTTACGGCTTATGAGTGTTCATAAAAATATGTTGATTTTCAAATCGCGATATCTCATGACGGTTAGTCGGCCGAAAAAAAAGGTTTCGTAGAGACATTCATAAGGAATTGCTTGTTCTACAAAATGCATGTATTAAAATTTTGCTACGGCGCACAATGGGAGGGTTTGTATGGAACGGCTGTCATATATAGTAATAACAGAGCTAGGATATTCAAATTTGGTACAGATGTTTTTTACATTAAAATAATAAAAATCTGTGAATATTAACAAAATCCGCTGACGGACACGCCTACTTCCCATACAAAGTTGGGGCTTGGTCCGACTTTTTTTTCCAAAATAGGTATCAATTTCCAATAACTTGACCCCGCTGATTTCAAAAATGTAAAAAATTCTGAGGTATCTTTTATAGTTTTCAAGTTATGCGAAATAAACGAAAATCTACTTTATAAAAACTAGATTTTGTTTGTTTGTGTATTTGTCCCTTATTAACTCGGAAACTAAGTAACCGTTTTTAAAGAAGTTTCTATATTATGTTAGTACAAAAAAAGGCTAAGTTATATACTAAAAAAGTGGGCGGTACCACGCCACCCAAAAAAATGACTAATCATATCACCGAAACTCTTTGAGATTTGGTAAATGTGTAAAAATCATCAGGACAAATAATGTTCACCGGATAAATGGGCGGTGCCACGCCCTCAAAAAAATAAATTCATTATTTCTCTGACAATATTTGCCGCACTTAGATATGATTGGGTACATATGCTAAGACAATTAAAACAAATGGTTCTCACTAGAAAAATGGGCGGTGCCACGCCCCTCTGAATGCTGACTCATCATATCTCAGAAACTACTTGACGTAGATAGACAAAATCTGGTACTATGCAAAGGGCATTTGGAAAAATAATTTTCAATGAAAAAATGGGCAGTGCCATGCTCTTCGAAAATAAAATTTGTCATAATACTAACGCTACTTGGCGCAAATTATAAGATTTGGTAAAATCCTTCGCTATGGTATGTCCAAGTAAAGAGAGGGCAATTTCCAAAGGGCTAAAAAGGGGGGAATATACTCTTTACCTAATACCCTTTCGTTAAAAAAAAGCTTCTTCCGAATTTAAGCAGACTGTAAGCTTAAAATTGATGAATCTGTTGTAAAACGTTGAAGAATATAAAGAAATAAAAATAGTTTGTTTTCTCAAAAACTGCAACAGGAAAAATTCATAGAAAAAAAGTTCTCAAAAAAGGCAGTAGAGACATTGCATTTCAATTAAGCATACTTGGCCACATATTATATTGAAAAATAATGAAAATCAGAAAATGTATTTTTTTTTTTTTCTTTTAATGTCAAAGTTTTCAAAATTTATCGATTTTGGCTTTTTGAGCTTAAATTTTCGAAAAATCACCTTAATTCACGTATTATATATAAAAACTCAAACAAATGTTTTTTTAAAAGCTAAATGCTTGTACTTTTTGCCAAAATGCTATACTGACATATCTCGATGCAAACGAATTAAAAATAGCGTTCCAAAAAAGTCAATTTATTTTGTCCCGTCAAAAACTACAATATGAAAAAGTTCAAAAAAAAAAGTTCTCCAAAAAGGCAGCAGGGACTTTGCATTTCAATAAAGCATACTTCGCCACATATTATATTGAAAAATAAAGAAAATCAAAATATGTATTTTTTTTTTTTTTTTTTTAATGTCAAAATTTGCAAATTTTCCATTTTTACCAATTTTTTTTTAATTTTTGAAAAATCACAGGTTATTTTTAACAAAGTAGAAAGAATATACTTTCTAACGATATGCTACATAAGTGCATCCGGCTTAAAACAAATTAACTACAGCGTTTATCCAGAACTTTCTAATATAAAAACTTCCATAGAACATTTTTGCTATTTAAAGTTCAACTTTGAGCCCACTGTGTAACTAAAGCAAAACAAAATTTTAAGATTTTATAGTTTTTTTTTCGTCACTAAGTATTATCTGACGACATTTCTCAAAAGTGGTTGCGAAAATCAATTTTGGTGTGGTGGAAGTTTGCAAATCTAATGATGCAGTTCGATAAACAAGTGCTCAATACTCAAAAATATAAAATTTTAAATCATTTGAAAAAATGGTTCGCGTTGTGGAGCTGGTCAAAGTTAATGGTTTTTTCGAGTTTTTAATTTTTTTTTTTTTATTCATGATGAGGTTTAAATTTGTCTGCAACTTATGAAAGAAAAGTTAATTTTCTTTCATATATGCCGTAAGCGGTCTTTATACTACCAACTAGCACTTAAAAGAAATGATTTTTTTCTGAAACACTATTTTCACCCTTTTTTCAACTTCGAATAGACTTTACAAAAAAAGGCTTGAAAATTGTAGCTTTCAGACTACTAAAATTAAATAGGCCCAACAATTCTAAAAACATTATTAAAATTGTTGCTGTGAGAATTTGCAGTTTTATGAGTTTCATCAGGAAACCTATGACTCATGACGTCGTTTTACGAAAAACCGTTGTAAAAATCAATTTCGAGTCGGTCTCTATTACAAATCTGATATTGCCATAGGTTAGAAAAATGTTAGGAGCTAAGGGATTTGGAAATTTTAGAGGTTTGGTTTTTACAGCTTCCCATCAAAGTTGAGTAAATTTTGAAGTTAGCGAAAAATTTAAATTTTTGGAAAAATTCTTCATATTTAGGTTGAATACTTTGTCAAACGGTTGAAGGAAAATGATTTTTTTTTCACTGAAAGCATTATTGGTGTTGTCTTAAAAAACTGGGAAACAAAAAACAAGTTTTTACAATAGTTTTTGTTTTTTATGAATGTTTTTTTTTTAAGACATTGATTTCAGCGTAGTTTTTAAGCTCTGGGTTGAGTTTAAAAAAAAAACTGCGCTTTTCGTAAGGCTTGGCTTACTACACAACTAATTGGTGTTTATCTCTAAGCTTGTACTCCAAAAACTGTATGCTTTTGCCAGAAACTTTTGTTTGTGAAACCTTTGGATAAAAAAGCTAATTTCACGAAGTTTTAGGTACAGAAGTTTGTATTTTTAATTTTGTTTTGTTGCGATTACAGCGCCATCTAGGCCAGATAAAAAAAAAAATGTTTCAGACAAAATTTTCGTTCTTTTACGTAGAATCCGAACCTGCAATAAAAAATGGGGGTTTCCATTTCAAATTTTGAACACGACATCGCCCCACCCGCATCGGGGGTGACAGGGGTTCAAAATTCTTATCGTTGAATAGATCTCTGAAAATTATTGCACACGGGTTTTTTTAATTTTTTGATTTTATGTTAAGTTTCTAAAATATTTGACCATTCCGGGATTTTCCTAACAATGAACATGTAATTTACAGAAAATCGAACTTCAACAAAACATTGCTTTTCACCTTGCAATGCAATCTAAATGAAGTTTGGGGTCGTAATAGTTATGAGAATTTTCTATCCATAACCGAAAACAGAATTTGAATATCTTAAATATCTTAACCTTTGATTTTATGTTACCACACTCCAATCATGCGTAAACGTTACGGAACGGTTGCTTCTGAAATGTGAAATAACACAAGCTCAACAATCTTATTTGAAAAACTAACGAATTTTAAAAATTTTCTACTCTAAACTGCCATTAAGGTAAAAAAAAAATAGCTGATACTATTTGGTTTTTTTACAATTGTAGAAGGCCATAAAAAACATTGAAACTGTTCGCGACAGTACGGCACCAACACGCAAAAATGCCAAATAAAATCTGACCTGCATATTTAATGACCAGTTATTTAGTTCAACCCTTTTTGTAGGTTAGCAGTTGTTTTGCTAATTCCATCCTGCGCACAAATATTCACATTTTTATTTTACATTTTACAAAATTCGCTAAAGTAAATTTTAACCAAAAAAAATTGCTCCAAACTAATGATCCGGAATTGTCCAAGTCTCTATCTACCTTTTATCATTACATAGTTTGGAATACTTCACATTTCATGCCAACTCAATTTGCTAAAATTTTTTAACAAAACACACCGACGAAACTGCAACTGAGCAGTTTCGTATTCTGACAGTCAAAATAGAAACTGAAAACGAAACTGTCTTCGTTTCTATTCGCAATAGGGGCCTAAATTTCATTTACTGTAATCCTAGTTTTTAATGCCCTGGGAACTCCACTATTGATGTTTAAAATAAAGACATCCGTCCTGCCTACAGATTGAGCATATTGGTCGTTTATTTAATAATACATGGGCAGAATATATACTCACGATCTAATCCTCCAATATATCGCATTGTTATTTCGCAATGACCCCAAACAGCTGACACAATTGGATAAAGTTTTTTCCCTTTGAGACCTCTGAATGCCACTCCAAGGTACTGTTGATCCACAATAAAACTTATTGTTCCTTCGTCCATATCAAGGGCAACTAAAAACTTGTCTGGAACAAGAAATGCTTCGTCATGTTTAAGTATAGCTGGGTATGTTATGCCAGCACAATTTTTTGAATCGTGATACAATTTATTTCTGCCTAAGTCCCATCCCCAACTATGTTCTGAGGAACCGACTAAACTTTGATAGCCAACAGAATGTAATGGCGCTTCGGATGTCGCTACACCAACTACTGCATGAGTACCACGTTGCCGAGTGGGCCAATATATTTCCCATACATGAAGTCCTTTCGTTAAACCAATTTTTCCACGAATGCAGTCTGTACTTTGAGCGACAGGATGTCTATGAAATGTTAACTTATCCTCCTCTTTAACAAAAATGTTTAATGACCTGTCCTCGGTGTTCCACGAATGTTTAAGTTGAATTTCACGACTTGCAGCAGGCATATCTAAAAGAATGTCAACCCGTGCTGGTTTCACAAAATCTGCAGCCAATTCCCTAGGTATAATGGGTTTGAACGGTGTATGCGAGTCATTTCGGTTAACATTTTTAACACCGCCACTTATTTTTTGGCCCATGTTCATGCCACGGCAGCTTCTAGTCCTTCTCTGATCTAATACTGCTACTTTGTATGAAAGTCTCAATCGTTCAAAATCCCTTGGTTCCAATCGGGATAAAACAACTCTTGGTGATAAGGTTGAGGCCGAAATATTTTGTGGACGCCGCCTATCGCTCGATCGCAATACAGGTGTCCGACCACCTTTATATCTGAAAAAAAATAATTTTGTTTCTTTATATAGGTTTAGAAATGTTTGATTTTGTTGTATATCTTCGAACAATTCGATACACATATTTTAATATGAGATAGCTAAAGTCAAGGGCTGTATTTTTTGTTTTTGCGGCACTTGTCTAAGTGGTACCGTTATCGAGCAATGACGGCTCAAAGAAATTCCATTTTTGAATGCGTTTTCAAATATTCTTAAAACTACTTACATATTCTCAAGTATTTCGTTTGAAATATTTATCAAAAAAAAAAACATTTCTTCTTTTCATTTTGATTTTTAAATTGTTTATTTTATGAATTTTTTTTTTTTTTAATTTTCGGTTGGTAAATTAAATGGACTAAATTTTACTAAAAATGGACTAATAGCATTTTCTATTCTAAAAAAAAATGTTACCTGTTTGAAGTGTAAAATTTTTTTAGATTTGCAATCTACCCTGATAAAATGTTACCTTTTTTTTAAATAAGAATAGAACAAAAAATTCCATACAAATCTCAAAATAAATTTTCTCTCACAATTGTGACATTTGTTTTTATTTAATTTAATAAATTTGAGTTCAATCGAATTTTTGTAAATAAAAAACCAAATAAAAACTTTCAATATCATATGTTTGTGAAAAATCAACATTCAAAAGTCTCACCCTGTCGATTGAAAAAAGTGTGAAAATGTTACACTTTTGTCTGCTCAGAGGGCAACAATTTTTAGAAAAGAACATTAGAGGTATTCACGATCTAGAGTAACGTCCTGAGTAACAGAGTAACAGGGTAACAGTGCACAACAACAAAATATACGTTGCCACAACACAAAACAAAAAAAAAAAAATTTAATTTACGCTAAAGGCCTGTTGGGAACAGTTTAATTTCATAACTTGTGTACGTAAACTTTTTTGACTCACTGTATATTATTTTTAAAAATAACTGAACGCAAAATGTTATAAAAGTAACTGGTGAAATAAAATAAATCGTAGTTATTTTAATAAAATAAAAAAAAAACTTAATTTAAATATAAGAAAACTTAGTTAAACCTAAAGGTCGTCCCACTTCAGGTTTTTGTATGCTAATTATTTATTAGGTTACCAAATGTTCTTCACAAAAACCATAACAAAAATAGTTATTTCCGATGGATTTGTCGATGCTGATTCGTATGATTGTTCTATGACAAAGTTCAGAAAAGTTCAAAAACACGATTTTTGTGGTTGTATACAAGACGCACAATTGTTTTGCTCTTTTTACTAATTGCATCACTTAGTACTGGTCTTCGTCTTCAAAATAAGCTATGAATTTGTCTTGCCTGATTTTCTTTAAAAAATTATGATAATTTGAAAATGACACCGTGGAGTGAAAAATCATATGTGGATTCAAAATTTCGTGCGTCCTCTATATAACCTCAAAAATCATGTTTTTGAACTTAAAGGTCAAAATATCTCGGAAACGATAAGTAAAATAGCAATTCTTCGAACAGGGGTTGAATAGTCTGTTCCGTAAACGGAACGGCATTCGTACGAAATAAAATTCCGTTGTATCTCAGACTAGTGAACTGATACGAATGACGACATGCGGCTGAAGGCGGAACGTAATTTTAGATTACTTGTTATTTTTTGAAATTCAAAATAAAAAAATAAATGTCAAATTTTTTGTTTCATAATTTAATTAAATTCGATAAAAAAGAAATAAAACAATTATTTTATTGAAGTCGTGCGGAAGCGAGTGAAGTTAACGAAAGAGTGGTTCGAAGGCAGTTGGCATAGTCAAATACTGGTCAAGATCTATATGGATTAGAGTGGGCCAAATTGTATGGACGAAATTGTATCGACCTCGGCTACCCCCCTATGTGAAAGCTCATTCAATTCTATGAATATTTGCCAAAGGAACCATACCTCTGCGTTCAACTTTAGTTCGGCGCATTTTCGATCGAAAATTTTACCTTGTATTTAATATTTTTTTTTTTTTTTATACTAAATTTTGAAAATTCTTATAGAGACAGAAGTAATGTCATAATATGATTTGGCTGATATTCTGCCATTAATCAATTAAATTAAGTTCTGTTTACACGAAAAGTTTACTTGATGATGTGGAATTGATGGTATGTATTTGAAAAATTGATGTCGATCAAATAGCCGATTATTATGACCAACTTTCAAAATAAATGATTAATATTTTTAGATGAATTTTTTCAAACAACACATCAACCTAGAATGAAAGCTCATTCAATTCTATGAATATTTGCCCAACGAATCATACCTCTATGCTCAACTTTAGTTCGGCGCATTTTCCATTGAAAATTTTACCTTGCGTTTAATATTTATTTTTATGCTAAATTTTCAAAATTCTTGTAGAGACAAAAGTAATGTCATAATATGTTTTGGCTGGTATTCTGTCAGTAATCAATAAAATTGGGATCTGTTTTTACGAAAGTTTACTTGATAGCGTGGAATTGATCATATTTATTTAAAAAAATTATATCGGTCAAATAACCGATTTCAAAATAAAATATTCATATTTTTATATGGATTCTTTCAATCAAAACACCAACCCAATTGCTTTTGGATGCTAGGATGCCGAATCTGACATTCACCTAGTGGCAGTTTTAGGAAATAAATAAGCCGCTTTTTTTAATTTTACAGAACAACATACCAAAAATCCATGTAAAAAAATGAATCGTTTATTATAAATCGGTCATTTGACGGATACAATATTTTGGAATAAATATCAACAATTCAACACTATCAAGTAAACTTTTTATAAAAACAGAACCCAATTGTAGGGATTACTGACAGAATACCAGCCAATAAATATTATGATATTACTTTTGTCTCAAAGAATTATAAAAAATTAGTATAGAAATAAACATTAAAAACAAGGTAAAATTTCCAATATACAATGCGCCGAACTAAAGTTGAAAGTAGAGGTATGGTTCCTTGGGCAAATATTCATAGAATTTAATGAACTCTCAGCCTAGGTTGGTGTTTTTTTTGAAAAAATTCATCCAAAAATATGAATCGTTTATTTTGAAAGTGGGTCATAATTATCGGCTATTTGACCCATATCACTTTTTTAAATATATACCATCAATTCTACACCATCAAGTGAACCTTTTGTGTAAACAGTACCCAATATAATTGATTATTGACAGAATACCAGCCAAATCATATTGTGACATTACTTTTGTCTCTATAAAAATAAAAAAAATATTAAATGCAAGGTAAAATTTTCGATCGCAAATGCGCCGAACTAAAGTTGAACGCAGAGGTGGTATGGTTCCTTGGGCAAATATTCATAGAATTGAATGAGCTTTCCCGTAGGGGGATAGCCGAAGTCAGCTTCCAAATCAGCCCAGCCTAATATGGATATTTCCACGGATCATACCCTTCGCAACTAAAAAATAGAATCAACATTTCTACTAAATTTCAATGTTTAAAATAAAAAAAACACATGCATCTATCTGCTACACCAAAGAAAGATTAAATGCAATTTTAAATTAATTCATGAGTAAAAATCACTGCAATCGTTCTTTGATACTTGAGTAACACTGTTATATGTCTATTTGACAACAAAAATCATTATTAGCTGAAAGTGCCGACTTCTACATCGAGCAGCAGTTTTGTACTTCTAGCCTTTTAAATAAAGATTTTGAAATTTTTTTAAAAATAAGTAATCTTTGTCGCGCCCGTTACCTTTTTACATCATAAGTTTAAAATACTGTGATAATAGTATAATAAAAAAAAAATTAAAAAAGAGTAACAATGTAAGTGAATTTAATAATTTTGTTATACTTAATGAACGTAAATAAATCATTGGCGTTATTTTTTTTTTTTTTCATTTGTAAGCGATGTCGCACCCGTTACCTTTTTATTATTTTGGCTTCCAACACGTACCGTACCTTAACCCATTATATCCTGTTCTTATGGGTTTTTGACCTTTTTCAAAAGAAATGGGTTATAATGGGTGAAAGTGTAATACAAAAATATTCTACGGAAATTAACTAGCTGCCAACAAATCACGTGTCAAGTGGTATTGAGGTGTGAGCTTACTGTACCATGTTTTTGAGCAAAAACACCAACATTACAAAAACAAGGCTAATTGCATAGGTAAAAAAACCAAAAAAATTTGGTAGGTTGGTTTTCGATACGCTTCATCCATTACCATATGGAATCTTCAGTCGAATTTACCTACAAACCAAGAACCCGACCAAGCACGCTTCATTAATTTTTTGCATAGATTAGACGAGAATCACAGCAAAAAATTCAATGCATATGCAAAAGTTGTAATTTTTTGTTTTTTTTTGGAAAATGAATAAAGCGTGCTTGGTCGAGTTCTTGGTTTGTAGGTAAATTCGACTGTAGATTCCATATGATTATGGATGAAACGTATCGAAAACCAACCTACCAAATTTTTTGGTTTTTATACCTATGTATTTTGCCCTGTTTTTGTAATGTTGGTGTTTTTGTTAGCTATAGTCCCTTATTTTGCTGAATTAATTAGAACGCATTTAATACCCTAATTATCCGCTATTGTTAATGAAGAATTTTTCGTTTCTCCGCGGATAGACGATACTAACTTCCGACATTATTGTTGATGACTTTATATTTCCCGGGCATAGACAATACCAACTTCCTGCAGTACTTCATATAATCTGGTGTGGACCACAGGAAGAAAAAAATTGGCGCAACATTCTCTGGAGTTATGAAACAAAGATAACTTTGTATGGTGTAACGTTGTGAGAAATATTTGTCACCCAAAAGGCGAATAATCCCACGTTAGGCTCACAAAAAAACTGTGAATCATGGAGGTGGCTGGTTAATAGTAAAATGCTGTTTTTTGTGGCAAGGTATAGGTCATAGAGACATACCAATACTTCCTCTTTTCGATATGAAAGATTTTTTTTTTTTTCCAAAAAATATATTTTGGAAGGTAAAAAAGGTGTACCTTAACATGTTTTTTGTAGTTTAGTACTAAAATAGTAGTAAATTTAGTACTTTTTATCAAATACGATAGATTTTATTTTGAGTTTATTCAATACCTTTTCAAAACTGGTCTGAGCATGAAAATCGGTTAAAAAATGTCGAAGTTATTGACAATTAATTACCGAGTTTTCCACTCTTTGCACTCCTCCACAAGCCACATTTGCCATTTCTAAAAGATTACGCATGAAACGATAGGCATGGAATGACTGCATAGACTATGCATGAATATATGTGCTACTTTTATGTCACAAAAAATTCGATGTTTGCTATTTACGGAATTGTGACAAAAAACCATAGTTAAAATAAAAGCCATATAAATTCTTGATTTTTTGAAACCTTCGACCTTAGAATAAAGATAGTAAAAGACAAATCCCTTACGGTGATACAATGCCACTGGCTAAAAAAGGGCTTTTTGGCAATGGTTTGAAAAAGTGCCGTTCACATTGAAAAAAAGGGCTATATATGTTTCATCCTAGTTTCCTTCTACATATTTTCTCGAAAAAACATTTTGGGTGCAAGCACTTTTTATTTAAATCACGTGGGGGCATGTTGATTTTATATTACTACATATATGGGCATTTCTCAGAAACTTTTAACCTATAGTTGTCGTCAAGTTTTGATGTCACACACGTAAGATGCATTTAATTCAAATAGTAATGAATTTGAATGCATCTTATGTGTGTGACATCTTACATGTGTGACATCAAAACTTGACTACAACTATAGATTAAAAGTTTCTGAGAAATGCCCATATATCGAACGATTACCGTAAAAGTTCACCATTTTACAAAAACGCGACGGCGCACAGTGATCCGAAAGGTCAATCTAGATGGAATAAAGTCAGTTTTATAGTTTTTCAAAAGTATGAAATTTGTTTGCTAGTTGATTGAGAATCGATTAAAGTTTATAACGGTATATAATTTGTTTACATTTACGCATTATTGGCTTTGCTATGTTGTTCAAAACATGAGCAATTGCAGTGAAGCAGATATTATAAATCTATTTTTAGCAGCATCTTTGAAAAGCTCTTGTGAGTGAACTAGAAAACTTTTCTAAATTATTTTTCGCTGAATTATGTCAGGTTTGTATTAATTTTACTGTTAATAAATTAAAGTATCCTTTTATTGTATTGTTTTTTTACTATTTTTTTTGTGTAACCCAAATTTTAGTTAAGTTTTTAACTTCTTGCATTGTACGATTGTGTTAAAGAGCTTATGTCTATGTTATCTAAGAATCGTCATTTAAACAATGAATATTAGCCGCCGAGAAGTGCCTATTCGCTTGTTATTGTATTTTTAGGTTACACGCCTATAACACGGAAAGAGCTTTATAATGGGTAATTTAACAAAAAGAAAGGAAAGAAGAAGTTTGAAAATTATTCAGGTAGATTATAATTGCTTTCTGAAAGCATCTGATGAATTGAGGCGTTGCGTGCATTAACGCCCCAAGTCGAAGAATGGCATTTCGTGATAATTCAATTTAAAGTTTCTAAATGCTGTGAAAAGAACAAACCATCATTTATTTAATTCTTGGAAAACAAATTTATTCAATTAACACTAATAAAATGAGTAAATAATTACCGCTAACACATATTACTTAAGTATATTGACAGAATTATCGAAGAAGGAAAATTTAAACTATAGGGCGTAAATCTATTTGACTATCACTGGAGAAACGTTAGCATTTTCTTTGGGAAACCAACAAAACTGATACGATTTTAATGATTTTTATACCCTACACCCAGGGTATATTCACTTTGTCCTTCCGTTTGTAACGCAGAGAAGGAGGCGTGGCAGATATAGAAAAGTATGTATATTCTTGATCAGCGTCACCTCCTGAGTCGATATAGCCATGTCCGTCTGTCTGGCTGGCTGGCTGGCTGGGTGGCTGGCTGTGTGTTGAAATACACTTTTTGGGAAAACTGAGCAAGATAATTCAATGAAATTTGGTACACTGCCTCCGTCGTCAAAGTTAGCTCGGGGGATTGAAAATGAGCAAAATCGGTCAACAGACACGCCTACCGCCCATACAAAAATTATATTCAAAATGCAATTTTAGGAGTATTTTTCACGACAATGCAACCACAATACACATTAGTACTACAAATTGTAAGCGCAAGCTCTGATAAAAAACTGAGCGAATTCGGACAAGAGGGTGTGGCACCTCCCATATAAGCAAAAGCTTCAAAACGCTATACTGAAAACGCTATTTACTCTGACACTAAAAACTATAAATGCAAGCTCTGAACAAAAACTGGGTGTACTCGGACAAGAGGGCGTGGCACCTCTCATATAAGCAAAATTTTCAAAATACTGCAGTGTAGGGTATTTATTTTTTGGCCAGGCCAAAATTTACATCCTTACTAGTTTTTTTTTTTTTTAAATGAAGGGAATGAAATATACTTTCACCTCAACTTTTTAAAAATGTGCGTTTTTGTTTATTTCTTTAAAATTTTAATTTTATAAATTGCAAGCATTTGCATTTAAGTTTTGTACCTGGTATATATTTTTGCAAACGTCTATAGACATTTTAGCGAAATTTGGTACAATATTGTGTACTACAGGGTTAGGCACATGAACTGTTACCCACTTCAGACTGATACATCTGGCAAACCAATAAAGATAGCTGTGTCAGATTCATACCAGTGAAAGCTCATTATATTAGCCGTATTCACGATGTTGTTGCATCGTAGCAAATGCAAAATTATTATTTTTTTTTTTTTATGTAAGTATTTATTTGCAATCTATCTTATGATAATAAGCAAATTAATTAGAAAGTTAATCTATTAGCAGCAATTGTCGCACTCCAGTAAATACGACTTTTAAAAAAATTATAAGAAATTTTGATTACATATATAATAAAGTACAATTTATAGCAAATTCAAAATCTAAATGGTAAATCCAAAATATGATATCGTTTAAGTCTTTTGATTTCAAATGTTTCATCCAATAAACAAATTCTATTGATTTTTCATAAGCAAGAGTCTTGTAAGTAAGACCAAATTTGCAAGACAAAAACCTATTGCACGATTGATTTCCAAGAGTCTGTTGTGACTGACTTTATTTTTTCATGAGTGATTGGCAACACAATTTCAAAACTGCTTGCTGACATTTGTATTCTTGACATTTGTTTTGAAATTGAAAAATTATTTTAAACATACGAATGAAATGAAATTTGCTTATGGTTTTGTTTTTATAAGTTCACTAAAGGATTCTGGGCCTGCTTTTAAATTAAGCACACTATAATATGTATAACGACAAGGACTAAGACAACACGCAGCGTTTAGGATAGTCCTTTCCCCATTGCTTTATGTTGTTTGGAATGTTCAGCTACATACATAAGTTAATAATGTGTAAAAAGTCAATTGAAGTCCATTGTGCGCATAAAAATTTATTCAGGTTCAAAGGTCGCTAAAATCAGTTTTTTGCAAATATCTCGCTAGCGCAAAATTTTACAATTTTGTAACACACGAAATTTCCTATGTAAAGATGTAAAAAATATTTTCGTGTGGCTTATAGTTTAGGAGATAACCCAATTTAAAAAGTTGTGCACAGTTTTTATATGTAAATGCTACGTATAAGTTCATATTAAAATATATTACTTTTAAAATTGCAAATACTCTTTAACGAGGAGTCGTACAAAAAAAATTAAAAACCTTTCAAAAGAGAATTGGATTCTGTGTACAAAAACCGTTATGACTTATTTTTTGTAGATCTTGTGATTCTGTATAAAACTGATGCTATTGCTTTTTATCGTATGACTTTACCGTTTAAGATATATCCTTCAAAAATCAGTATTTTCTAAACCTTAAAGGTTTTTGAAGAATATCTTTTAGACCCTGAGTCGCATCAAAAAAAATTTAATACGGTGTACATAGAATCCAATTCTCTTTTGAAAGGTTTTTTAATTTTTTATTTTTTATTTTGTGCGATTCCTCGTTAATAGCCCAGGCAAATTAGCATAAAAATTGATGTTAAATAACAATAATTAGGACCAGGGTTTGATTTTGCTGAGCTATTTTTTAGCCTATTGATTTGCTGTGCTGCGACTATAGAAAAATTACGCAGCACAGCACTACAGTCGAAGCACAAATTTAAAATTGAACAGTCTGCTGTGCTGTGCTGTTTTTTCAATTCATAAGCAGTAGCAGAGCCGAAGCTCTTTTTCGAAATCCGATCGCTTGCTGCTACAGTTGAAGTCGATTATTTCAAAATGTATGCTTCGCTGCTGCTATGCTTTCGAAAGTGAACGAAGCAATAGCAAAAGGAAACAAAAACATTCAGGTTGCCACCTGGTTTTTTTTTTGTAAAATTAGCATAAAAAAAAAAATTAATTTTAGCCTTAAACCGCTTAGATAAACTTTTAAAAAATCTAACATATTTTTTAGGGTTGCCACCTGGTTTTTTTAATAAAATCAAAATTTTTTTCAATAAAATGCTTAAAATCATCATTTTCTTTCTATAAATTGACATCTTGGGTTCAAAAACGACGAAACAAAAATTTAGGGTTGCCATATTAGGGTTGCCAGACGTTTTTACGCAAAATTGCATTTCTTTGTTAACTTTCTTTATTGAATGTTTTAGAATCGACCCAAAAACTCATAGTAAATTTTTTGGGGTTGCCACCTGGTTTCTTTAATAAAATCAAAATTTTTTTCAATAAAATGCTTAAAATCATCATTTTTCTTTCTATAAATTGACATCTTGGGTCCAAAAACGACGAAACAAAAATTTAGGGTTGCCATACTAGGGTTGCCAGACGTTTTTTCGCAAAATTGCCTCTCTTTGTTAACTTTCTTTATTGAAAAGTTATAGGATCGACCCAAAACCCATTGTAATTTTTTAAGGGTTGCCCCTTTTTTTTATATATAAATTTTCTTCCAAAAAAATTCCTTAAAACACCATTTTCTCTCTATAAATTAACATATTGGATCTAAAAACAACGAAACAAAAATTTAGGTTTGCCATATTAGGGTTGCCCGACGTTTTTTCGCAAAATTGCCTTTCTTTGTTAACTTTCTTTATTGAAAAGTTATAGGATCGACCCAAAAACCCATTGTAATTTTTTTTGCCATCTGGTTTTTTTTTAGAGAAAAATTTTCTTTCAATAAATTACTGAAATCAACATTTTCTCTCTATAAATTAACATCTTGAGTAAAAAACAACGAAAAAAAATTTAGGGTTGCCATATATTTTGTTCTGTTATTTTTAGACCCACTGTGTCAATTTATAGAGTGAAAATGTTGATTTAAGGAATTTATTGGAAAAAAATTTTGATTTTATTAAAAAAACCAGGTGGCAACCCCAAAAAATTTACTATGAGTTTTCAATAAAGAAAGTTAACAAAGTAATGCAATTTTGCGAAAAAACGTCTGGCAACCCCAATATGGCAACCCTCAATTTTTGTTTCGTCGTTTTTGGACCCAAGATGTCAATTTATAGAGAGAAAATGATGATTTTAAGCATTTTATTGAAAAAAATTTTGATTTTATTAAAAAAACCAAGTGGCAACCCTAAAAAAATATGTTGGACTTTTTAAAAGTTTATCTAAGCGGTTTAAGGCTAAAATTAAAATTTTTTTTTTGAGATGTATGGTTTAAGCAAATTTAAAAAAAAAAACATGTGGCAATCCTGAAAGTTGTTTCTGCTGTGTACAGCGAAAAGCCGGAGTTCAAACAGCCGAGTTAAATAAAAAGCAAAAGCACAAACGGAGTTACGCTTCGCTCGTGTTTGTGCTTGCCTGGTTAAAACTTTGCTTTTTTCAATAACAAAAGCAATAGCAGAGCACAAAAACAAAAATGTGCTTGCTTGAATTGCTTTGACTTCGTTCGTTGAAAAAAAGCACAGCAAGCAGTAAGCCCAAAATGTAAAACGCAATAACTGACGCAGCACAGTTCAGCAAATTTTTGTTGCTATAGCCATTTTATAGTCAGCAGATCAAACCCTGATTAGGACAAAGCTGAAAATCGGTACAGACCTTAGATACATCATTACAAGTAAACTGTCAAAAGTCCCCATTATTCAAGATCAAAGGTCACCAAAAAATAGCTTTTTGGAAATATCTCGCCAGCGGTAGCCTCTAAAGAAAAATAGCTTTTTGGAAATATCACGCCAGCGGTAGCTTCTAGAGAAAAATTTCGTCCGCAATTTTATAGCTAATAAAATTTCCTATAAAAATGGTCTGCGAATCGATTTCATGCGATTTATAGTTTAGAAGATATTCTTATTTAAATTGCGGTAAAAACTAGTAAACTGAGCGTGCCGAGTATGAGCGTGCAAAGTGATGTGTTGAGCTTTAAATTTAATTAACTCATGAACGGTGAGTCACACGTAAAAAGTGAAAATATTGTTTAAAGGGAATTGCTTGCTTTACAAAATGCATGTTTTTTTTCTTTTGTGTGACTAATTGTTTAGGAGATATTTTTTGACAATCCCAAAATTTAGAAAAAAAGTTTTTGCAAAATACCTCGGAAACGATGTGCCCTAGGAAAATTTTTTTCATCCATTTTGTAGTACATGCAATTCCCTGTGGCGGTCCCTACGAACACTTTTTTCGTCCGACTTACCGTTCAAGAGATATCGCGATTTGAAAATCATTCAAAAATCAACTTTAAAATTATTTTGCAATGCACACTCGTATGCCGCAAGGTCTTTGCTTTGCCGTAGCTACGTCGACTGCGCACATTATCGTTTTCAGAGCTGTCACATGGTACTTTTTTAAGTAATGCTTAAAGCATACATTTAGCAAAATAAAAAACATAAATTTTAGTTTTAAAAAGTTTATATAAACTTTAAAAGTCCAACATTTTTAGGGTTGCCACCTGGTCTTTTTTCGTATATTT
The DNA here is from genome assembly GCA_951812925.1 of Calliopum simillimum. Classification (NCBI taxonomy): domain Eukaryota; kingdom Metazoa; phylum Arthropoda; class Insecta; order Diptera; family Lauxaniidae; genus Calliopum; species Calliopum simillimum. The sequence continues at coordinate 76,086,396 of OX638369.1, forward strand.
GGCTCAATCCATATACTTTAAAAACAAAAAGAAATTTTAGTTTTAAAACGCTTACATAAAGTTTATAAAAATCTATTATAAGTTTTTAGGGTTGCCACCTAGTCATTCTACAAAATTTTGATTAAATCCCACTTCTTTTTGACATAATTAAATTTTTTGGTCAGGTGAAACCCCGAAAGTTTTGTTTATTTTTTGAAGAGATTATTTAACCGCATTTGAAAGCTAAAAAATTGAATTAAGACGAAAAGAAGTGAGATTTAATCAAAATTTTGTAGAATGACTAGGTGGCAACCCTAAAAGTGAATGTTGGACTTTTAAAGTTTATATAAACTTTTTAAAACTAAAATTTATGTTTTTTATTTTGCTAAATGTATGCTTTAAGCATTACTTAAAATACCATGTGACAGCCCTGAAAACGATAATGTGTGCAGTCGACGTAGCTACGGCAAAGCAAAGACCTTGCGGCATACGAGTGTGCATTGCAAAATAATTTTAAAGTTGATTTTTGAATGATTTTCAAATCGCGATATCTCTTGAACGGTAAGTCGGACGAAAAAAGTGTTCGTAGGGACCGCCACAGGGAATTGCATGTACTACAAAATGGATGAAAAAAATTTTTCGTAGGGCACATCGTTTCCGAGATATTTTGCAAAAACTGTTTTTTTTTTTTTTAATTTTGGGATTGTCAAAAAATATCTCCTAAACCATTAGTCACACAAAAGAAAAAAAACATACATTTTGTAAAGCAAGCAATTCCCTTTAAACAACATTTTCACTTTTTACGTGTGACTCACCGTTCATGAGTTAATTAAATTTAAAGCTCAACACATCACTTTACGCGCTCATACTCGGCACGCTCAGTTTACTAGTTTTTACCGCAATTTAAATAAGAATATCTTCTAAGCTATACATCGCATGAAATCGATTCGCAGACCATTTTTTTTAGGAAATTTTATTAGCTATAAAATTGCGGACGAAATTTTTCTCTAGAAGCTACCGCTGGCGAGATATTTCCAAAAAGCTATTTTTTGTGACCTTTGACCTTGAATAACTTTTTGAGCTCACATGGGATCAATGGGGACTTTTGACAGTTTACTTGTAACGGTGTATCTAAGGTCTGTCTGTACCGCTTTTCAGCTTTGTCCTAATTATTGTCATTTCAAATGCTAATTTCAGGGGCGTGCAGAGAAAATCCGGGCCCGGGGGTGATTATATACCGGGCCCCCTCCACTACTAGTTTTTTTTTTTAATCGATACTAACCCACAGGATGCCCAAGAGATATATGAAATGTGCAAATTTGTGATTTTGTTTGCTTCCCGCCAATATTCATAATAAAAGTCAAATATAAGATTTCGACCGGTCTTCGATCAATGCTTGAAAAATATGCTAAAAAAAGACAAATCATTTTAACTGCTCGAACTTCGAGACTATTGATTTTTTTCGGAGATGTCATTAAATCAACTTTGGTAGAGAATAACTAGGCCAACATTATATTCTAAGGAGATTTCGGTCCAAACATGAAACTTGATGCTGTTTTGGAACAAAAATAACAATTTTTTAAGAAAATTTTTATGACTAGAAATTGATTTTTTGTAAATTTCAAATGGCGAAATATTTGTTCTGAAAATCCTATGTATTTAAAAAATACATACTAATTTTTAAGGTATGGGTTTGCTTTCAAAGTACTGATTTTTGTCTTCAAAATAAAATGGGCTTGTACAATTTTGCTTTCAACAAAAAATATTTTCCTGAAAGCAGGATTCGGTACCTTAAAATTTTAAAGTTATTCAGCGTGTAAGAGGTTATTAATTTTATAAGTTTTTCTTTTTTATAGTTGAGAGTAAAAATGGGCGTTGGCTCTAGTTTTATTCATGACCCGTGGGGCTCTACTTAATTTAGAGGCCCGTGAGGACCCGTAAATCACACGAAGGTTAAGAAGCACGAACTTGGAAAAAATTCTGTTCTTACCCAGTGTGCCAAACGGATTCGTTTAGAATCCGTAACGGGTTCATATTTTCGTACTTTTTATCCGTTACGGAATCCGTTACGAATCCGTTACTGATCCGTTGGCGCGAGGGATTCCAAAAAAAAAAAGCGAATCTTTTTTTCTTCTTTTATGGATCCGTTTCGAATACGTAACGTACATCAAAAACGAATTCAAAACGGATTCGCTTTTAATAATGCTGCTTATAATAAAAAAAGGAAAATGGGAAGCGCTTATTTTTAATTAATAAAAAAAAAGCAAAAAAAAAAAATACTAACCTGGCCGGGAGTCAAACCCACGCCCCCGGGGTATTAATTTTCAAACACTAGACGTTAGACAACTAGGCTATTGACTGATATGATGTAGACAATTTGGAATCAAAAACGTTTCTTCAAACAAAGTTTGAAAACTTTTCGAAAAATCATACACAATAAAATAAAAAGATAAAAAAAAAACAAATCAAAAATGTTTTTTTCATCATCATTAACATTTATTAAAGCAAATCCGTTTTGAGTTCGTATTTGAAGTATTTACGGGTTCGAAACCGATTTTGATCCTTCATTTTTCTTCTTTTTTTTTTGCTTTTTATTTTATTTTAATTGTTAATAAGCGCATCAAAACGGTTTTTTCTGTAAATATACAGCATTAACATTTTTAAAAGCGAATCCGTTTTGAATTCGTTTCGGATTCGAAACGAGTCGGTAATGAGGAATTACCCGGGCTCGAATCCTACCATAGGCGGATTGATAATTTTTTTTCTTTTTATTTATTTTTTTTTAATCGCTAAAAAGTGCTTCAAAATGTTTTTTTTTATTTGAACACAGCATTAAAATTATTAAGAGCAAATCCGTTTTGAATTCGTTTTTGATGTAGGTTTCGGTTTCGAAATGGATCCGTTACGGCGGATAACGTTTTTTATCCCTTTATGAACTCGTTACGGGTCCGAAACGGATCCTCATCCGTTTTTGTGCACATTGGGTAAATAAAAAGATGGAAAGTAATGTCTAAGTGAAGTATTTAGAATGAAAATGGAGTAAGCTAAGTCAAACAAAAAAACTTATTAGATTTGTCCAAAAAGTTAGCAAGCAATGTATAATCTATGTTTTTTCTCGTTTGAAAAAAAAAAAAATTATAATAATTTTGCGGGCCCGGGCTTCTTCTCAAGTGCTTGTTTCAAGTTCATCGGTTGGGCCCGTTTCCTCTAGTTGAGCGCAAATATCATTTCGCAAGCTTGCAAAATACTACTAGAAATTTTATTGATGAAGATTTTGTTTGTGCTTAAGTCCGGGCCCTCCACAAAACTCCGGGCCTGGGGGCATCCCCCCTTACCCCCCCTTTCGTCAGGCCTGGCTAATTTGCCTGGACTATAAAGAGTATTCGCAATTTTAAAAGTAATATATTTTAATATGAACTTATACGTAGCATTTACATATAAAAACTGTGCACAACTTTTTAAATTGTGTTATCTCCTAAACTATAAGCCACACGAAAATATTTTTTACATCTTTACATAGGAAATTTCCTGTGTTACAAAATTGTGAAGAAAAATTTTTCTGTAAAAATTTGCGTTAGCGAGATATTCGCAAAAAACTGATTTTAGCAACCTTTGAACCTGAATAACTTTTTATGCGTACAATGGACTTCAATGGACTTTTTACACATTAGCCGTGTTTCTTTTGACGCGTATATACAATTGTGGATATTTTTAAGTTGCGATAACTCATGACAATGGAGTCGCACAGTAAAACTCTAAGGATTTTTTTTTATGAAGAATCACGTTCTCTACAAAAAATTTTCATTTTACTTTTAAAAAATTTATCTTTTAGGAGTTATTCTATAAAAACGGGTTAAGCGCCGATAAACGGCAAAAAATTACTTTTTTTTAAGTAACTTCGAAATAATTATGTTTTTTTTACAAAAGATTAAAATTATTTGTAGAACATGTGGTTCTCAATGAAAAAGACCCTTGGACTTTTTTCGTACGACTCACCGTTCATAAGATTTCGCAATTTGAAAATTACCACAATTGTATATACGCGTAAAAAAAAAAACAGGCCTATTATTAACCATGCATAAATAAATATAATTCCGGTGAAAAAAATTCACTTGGAATTTTTTCGCAGAAATATTCTTATTTTTCTGGGCTATGTTCATAAGTTAAAAAGAAGAAAGTCATGCTGCCGCCAAAAATAAATACTAATTTTTGCTAAGATTGTAGAAGCGAATTCCATAATAAACGCTATTTTTTTTTTAATAAAGTTCAAAAGTTCATTTAATGCAATATTAGACTTCGAAAAATTTTAAAATCAAATTTTTGTTTGACAAGCAAAACAAAAAACAGCTCTTCTGAAATGTTTGCAATAGCAATTTACAAGAGTATATGCTCACAATTATATATTCTTGCAAATTTGCATTTGCTACGATGCAAGAAGATCGTGAATACGGCTATTCTTTACAAGCCGCGAAAAGCATTTGCGTCTAAGTTTTATAAAACAAAAGTTTTCCGAAATGGATTTCACACGTAATAGTGTGGTTGCATTATATTTGACTGAAAAATCACAACCAGCTATTGTTCGTGAGCTCAAACATCTCAAAGTGAATAAAATGTTTGTGTATCGTACCATAACTCGTTATAATGGTACTGGTAGCATTGCCAAACGCTATGGTGGTGTACCAAAAAAAAAAATGCTAAATCGCCTGAAATTGTGCGGAAAGTAAAGGCTCGACTTGAACGAAATCCGCGTCGTAGTGGTAATCAAATAGCCAAAGAACTGAAAATATCCCAGCGAAGCATCAGACGCATATTGCAAAATGAGCTCAAGGTAAAGCCTTACAAGTTCCAAAAGGCACACGATCTTGCACCAAAGCAAAAAAAAATTATACTCGAAAGAGCAAAGGAGTAGTTACGCTTGCACGACCGTGGCCAATTTCCTAACTCTCAAATGATCGTGTTTACTTGACCGAACGCTTTTACGAGAATTTGAGCCTACGAACAGCCACCCGAAGTAATTTCTCATCTCAAGTAATGGTATGGGCAGCTGTGACCGCCGATGGACGATGTGCAATCGTTTTTATCGAGTCTGGTGTCAAAGTCAATGCGACATATTATCGGGAAAATGTGTTGGAAGCTGCTTTAGAGCCGTGGGCACGCAAACATTTCGGTCGCAGACCATGGACGTTCCAACAAGACTCAGCACCATCTCATAAAGCTCGTGTGAACCAAGAATAGTTAAAAACCGCGTTCCACACTTCATTTCGTCCACACAATGGCTCTCAAATTCGCCAGACGCAAGTTCGATGGACTATTCCATCTGGTCCATCTTAGGAGCAAGAGAAGGACTAAAAAATATGGCAGTATGGATGCGCTGAAGAAAGCCATTTTACGGGAATGGGCGAAAATACCGGAAGATCACATTCGTGCAGCATGCAGCTCGTTTTTTGACCGTTTGAAGGCCAAAGTCAAGGCAAAAGGTGGCCATATCGAGCTAAAGTAGCCGGATTCTAGTTAAAATTTTTTTATGCGTGCTACATTACGTCAAAGCGTAATAAACGCATTTTTCAAGACCAAGAACGTCAAAATCAGTCTGTGGTTTCCTTGCAAATTTCAGCCTAAGAGTTCCGATATTTTTAAATTTTTGTCAAAAACGCCTTTTTTTGAGCATAAGAGTGTATACCCTAAAAACCGTAAAAATTGTGCACAGTTATATTCCAAAATGTAGGACATACAATTTGCTATATTTTGTTTCTGAAGATCTTGTTTCTACAGCTAACAGTTTGTGCACTAGAAGCCGATTTTTGTGATACAAAAATCGAATTTTTAGAAATTTTTTATTTTGCAGCGACTTTTTAATTTTTTTCCTTACAAATTTTCTCAAAATTTTGGTAAGAAACTTAAGAAGAAGTCATAAGCTTTCAAACGTGATCTTTAGAAAAGAAATCGGTAAAAATTTTCGCGAGATATGACAGTTTTTATATACTCTGCGATACAAAAAAATAACTAAAAATCATATCCTCACAATAAAAAAATACTCTAATATCTCCCTCTTATAACTCTTATATCTTCCGTAAGTTTTAGCCGATTTCTATTTGGAAGACCACGTTCAAAAGCTCTTATCTTGTTATTTAGGTTTTTACTAAAATTTTTGGTAAATTTTGAAAACACAATGTAAAAATGTTGCTTCAAAACAAAAGTTTCTAAAAATTCGATTTTTTTTTTCACAAAAATCGGCCCCTAGTGCCCAAACTGTTAGCTTTAAAAACAAGACTTTCAGGAACAAAATATAGCAAATTGTATGTCCATTAGAGCGCCCACAAGATGTATGAAATGTGCAAAGTTGTGAATTTGTTTGCTTCCCGTCCATTTCCTGAAATTAGAGGTCAAAAAAATAAGATCTCAAAAAAAAATTTGGAATCGATAGTGGAAAAAACCCAGCCAGTTTTCGATCAAAGGTCGAAAAATTGACTAAAAAAAGGGAAGTCGCTTTGACTGCCCGTTACTTCAAAACAGTTCATTTTTTCATAATATTTTCAAGACAACTTTTGTAGAGCATGATTAGGCCAACATTATCTTCTTAGAAAGTTTTGGTCCAAAAATTAAACTTGTTGCTGTTTCGGTACAAAAATTTAACTTTTTTAGGAAAATTTTCATGTCTTTTTTGCTATAAATTGGTTTTTTGTAATTTTTAAAGGGCGAAATATTTGCTATGGAATTCTTATGTTAAAGGAAATTAAATGTTAATTAATTAAAAAAGAAAAATTTTACAAAAATATTAAATTTTAAGGTATCGCTTTTTTATTGGATGCAAGAAAATGTATTGCTAGTTGTTATTAAATGCATCATTTAGAACTGCTTTTTGCCTTCAAAATGAGCTATAAAATGGGCTTGTGCGATATCTTTTCAAAAAGTTATGATCATTTTAAAATGACATCATGAAAGTTAAAAATCATGTATGGATTTTCTATAGCAATTGCCATATTACTATATCTTTTATAATGTTATTTTAAAATGGTCATAACTTTTTAAAGAAAAATCATACAAACCCATTTTGTAATTCATTTTGAAGAAGAAGAACAGTACTAAATGACGCATTTAATAGAAAAGACCAAAACGATTTTTTGGGTGTTCTACACAACCTGCAAAATCGTGTTTTTTGAACATTAGGGGTGAGATATCTCACAAACCATAAGTGATACAGCAATTTCGCGTCCAATTTCGAATTCAGCATTAATAACTACATCTAAAATGACTATTTTGGTTTTGATTTGTAGTCGTTTTTTTTTAAATACCGTTTTTCGACCTCATTTTAAAAACCATGCCATGAACCGATTTTGAAAACTTTTTTTTCTTATTTAATAAATGCTCAGGTGCAATTTCACAGCTTTGTGCAGTTCTCGACAACTTGATTGAAATTTTTTCCTGAACTGCGTGCACGAATTTGGAAATTTTCGATTATCTCTACTGGAACAGCCCAAAAACGCACTAAAACGAAAATAAATGCTATTTTCGTGTTTAGCAATCCCAAATTAGTTTAAGAAATATGACTACTGAAATGGTTTCTTACCAGATTAAAAATTAAGAAAAAATAAAAAAAAAAATTTTTTTTTAACTTTGAAATGGGCTCCATTTCTTAAAAACTAAAATTTTTTAGTAATTTTTCATTTAAATTAATCAACATTTAATTCCCTACATTATAGGAATTCCAGAACAAATATTTGAATGGGTTTATTTGAAAGTGGAATAAGTCCAATCCCGGAAAAATTGAGTTTATGGTAGTTATAGCTAGCTATATATGTCCTCTTTTTATATTGAAAATTACAGACTCGTTAGACCACGATTTCATCAAAAATTACTCAAAAGAACTTTTCATGAAAAACATTTTTACAAAAATGATTTTTTTGAAAGTGGAATAAGTCCATTTTTTCATCTTCTGCTATGCAGATGATTTTGCTTTTAAATCAATTTAAAAATATTGGCAAGCGTTATTAAGCCGGTGTTAAGTGTTTACCACTGTAAATTAATCAAATTTTGTTATGCTGTAAAAATTTTTACAAGTGTAATAGAAAATAGTTGAGTTTTTTTGGTCTGAATGGACTTATTCCACTTTCATTTATAATAAATTTATAAATTTGTTATACTTTTGTATGACTTATTCCATTTTTACTCACAAAATATTTTGTAAATTAAAGCAAAACAAAACAACAAAAACAAAAAGTACTTGTCGGACCTACTTTCGGAGATATAGCCATCGGAAGATCCAGATATATTTTTTATAAAAATTATTATAAGTTGGGAACCCCTAAAAGGATTTTAATAATATTAGTGTCATACGAAAGATATGTTAATTTACTACAAAATTTATCGAAAAAAAATTTTAGTCCGAGTCGTGGTTTTAGAGATATTGCAAATTTTCAGAAATTTTGACCATTTTTTTTTTTAAAGCACTATTTTTCCAAAAATTGTATCATTAATGCATAGTTTTAGTAACATATTATAAAAGCTCAATTTATTACCTTTTATTTGACATTGTAATTTGTACTTGATTTCTTGCATTACGTATTTTTTTTTATAGGAAAACAAAAAAGTAAGTTGTTGGAAAACATCGGAAGAGGCTACAGGAATCGGAATTAATCGAAAACTATCTAAAAACATCGTTATTGTTGTTTTTATTGATGTTATTGTTATTTTTGTAGTTGGTATTATTGTTGTTCTTGTAATGTATTCATAAATTTCATGAAAATTTCTTTGGTTCACTTTTTTGTTTTCCTTTAAAAAAATATGATAGTGCAGGAAATCAGGTACAAATTACATGTCAAATGAAAGGTAATAAATTGGGCTTTTAAAATATGTTGCTAAAATTATGCATTAATGATACAGTTTTTGGAAAAATAGTGGTTTAAAACAAAAAAAATGGTCAAAATTTCTGAAAATCTGCAATATCTCTAAAACCACGACTCGGATTAAAATTTTTTGTAGGTTGATTTTGTGGCAAGTTAACATATCTTTTGTATGACACTTATATTATTAAAATCCTTTCAGGGGTTCCCAACTTATAATAATTTTTATAAAAAATATATCTCGATCTTCCGATGGCTATATCTCCGAAAGTAGGTCCGACAAGAACTTTTTGTTTTTGTTGTTGTTGTGACCAATTTTCAGCGCCCTACTTGAGCAAAAAGAAAAGAAAAGAAACAACAACAGTTTTTAAAGTTAAATTTTTCTAAGTTTTAATTTTCCTTTGCTTTAATTTACAAAATATTTTGTGAGTAAAAATGGAATAAGTCATACAAAGTATAACAAATTTTTAAATTTATTATAAATGAAAGTGGAATAAGTCCATTCAGACCAAAAAAACTCAACTATTTTCTATTACACTTGTAAAAATTTTTACAGCATAACAAAATTTGATTAATTTACAGTGGTAAACACTTAACAGTGGTTTAATAACGCTTGCCAATATTTTTAAATTGAGTCGTACGCAAACCCTTTAATATCTCAGTTTATGAAAAAGTGGACTTATTCCACTTTCAAAAAACCCATTCATTTCACCCTTCAAAAATTACAAAAAACCAATTTATAGAAAAAAAGTCATGAAAATTTTCTTAAAAAATTTAAGTTTTTGTACCGAAACAACAACAAATTTAATTTTTGGTCCAACATTTTTTAAAAAGATAATGTAGACCAAGTCATGCTCTACAAAAGTTGTCTTGAAAATATTATGAAAAAATGAACAGTTTTGAAGTTACGGGCAGTCAAAGCGACTTGCCTTTTTTTAGTCAATTTTCGACCTTTGATCGAAAACCGGCTGGGTTTTTTCCACTACCGATTCCAAATTTTTTTTTTGAGATCTTATTTTTTTGACCTCTAATTTCAGGAAATGGACGGGGAGCAAACAAAATCAGAATTTCGCACATATGGGCGCTCTAATGTCCATTTATCACACTTTAACGTAATGTAGTACACATTAAAAAGTTTCAAGTTTTGGATGCAAAATACACTGTGAAACAAAAATCACACCTTTACAAAAAATACGAAGTATGTAATCCGATTTCCATTTTAAGGACTATATCTGAAAGCCCTTAATTTTTCCATTAGTTTCCAATTAAAATTTTGGGTATTTTTTAAAACAAAAACATAAAAAGGTCGCTTTTTCATGATATACAATTATTTTTAACAAATTTCGGCCTCTAGCGGCGAACCGTTTACTTTTAGAATAAATATTTGAAAGCAAAACTATAGGAAAACAGATTTCCTACATTTATTGAGGTTTAAAGTGTTTGTGTGTGTCTTGTAGATTGAGTAATAGGAAAAAAAACCGTTTTTTGAATCAAAAATTTTTAACTTCTTCCGGGACTTCCAAAGGGTAAACTTCACTGTAGAGCAATGAGAAAAAAACAAAAAATGTAGAAAATTAATCCCTTTCAAAGATTTGGGATGAATTACTACCAATAATTTCGTGGTTTTCGAGATAAGTTAAGAAACTGTGAAAAAACAATGATTTTTGTCGTTTAGACCTTCATTCAAGCTCCGGGCGGGCCATCTTTTCGGGGGTTTTGACCGAAACTAAGTATGCAGCCTTTGTTTTAAGATCTTAATCTATGATAATTTTTGATCCACTAATTTTTTTTGAATTTTGCTGCACAATAATATATAGGCTAACGGAAATTGATGCAACCCCTTTCCAACTAACTTAAACACATTATATTCGCTTGATTTATTTGTGGAAAAGGTTGTAAAGGAGTGCAGTGCCACAAAAGTAAAAATTTTTTTTTTGGCACCGCATCTCACGGCAAAAACACGCTGATGCCGCTCAACTACTGCATCGATTTTTCAAAGACTTTTTGTTATGTAGCTGCCGGTGCGACGCCCCTAAAGGCGAAATGCATTCCCCCGGCTAAACCGGTGGGACAATTTTTAGGAAACTCGGAACGGGGAATGAAAACTTAGAAAGCATATTAAAAACCTTTAGTTATTTGGTGGGCAATACCACTCACCTAAAGGCAAAATGCGCTGTTACGGCAACTTTATCATTTTTCTCTTGGTTGACCTTTTTTCGGATTTGCCCATATACACTTTTTTCGTTAGGCACCTCGGTTTTGAGTAAAAAGCCGTTTTTCCTACCGCGAACTGACTTATGCAACAACGCTCCAAGTCACACTACGCCCTTCTTGCACGCAACTCTTCAAACAGTATATACATATTGCTCTACCACATTCTGTGATCCGAATTGGAAGTTCAAATTAAGTACACATATATTTGAGAACCCAAACTTTCAAAAAAGCGATGGGCGCAAAAACGCCCTAAGTCGACGTAGAGCGTTAATGTTCGCAGCGCCTCAATTGTTATAATGCCGATTAAATAAATAAAAAATTATTTATTTTTTTACATTAAGTTTAAAATCAGTGAAAAAACGAAGAACACATATGCCACGTCCATTTGACATACACCGCTTATTTTGGGTGTTACGTACTGTTTCCATAATAAAGTAAAACCCTAAAAATTCGGGTCACTTGACGTATACCGCCCATTTTTATTGTGAAGTACCTTTTCTATAATATATTTAATTGCTAAAAATTTCAAGCTTCAAGCTGCCCCCAAACAAGAATCATGACTTTATTCCACTTAGATTGGCCTTTCGGACCACTGTGCGGCGTGTCCAAAGATTTTCCACGAGGCACCGCCATTTAATCACAATAAAAAATGTTCATTACATATATCCACGTAAAACATTTAACATTTTATTTGGTTAGTTCAATTTCTTATAAAAAATTGTAACTTTAAAACATCGTAAAAATGGCAGGAGCACGCATAAAACGTGGTCTGCCTAACAGGCACCAAGTCACAAAACGGAAAAAAAAAATAAATCAAAAAAATCTATAACATTCGCCATAGCACGTCTACACACGACAGCTTTTAACAAGACCTTCATACCCAAACCATGATTCAATTTAATGACAACAACAACAAAATAACAACCATATAGATTTTCAATGTTAGTAGAACTCAGAAGAAAACAAAAAAACAACAACCACATATGATTTGACAATCTCAAAAGCCAGTAAAGCGACACGTTTTCTAACTGCGTTGGCCTCTAATTATTGTATCATGAGTCAAACGAGTTTTCACAAAATTCGGCTACGAAAAAAAAGGTAATATTGGTAGTTTTGGTCGGTTACTAAAAATTTTTTATTAGAATGGTTAGTATGCAATGTGAAAAGTCCTAATTGATTGCAACGATTTTTTTGCTTTCGGGATGAAATTTTGATTTGTTAGTGTTCAGCAACTAGTAATGAAATTTTGCAGAATATTTCTGTCGTACATTTGACTCAATATTCCTTTGTTTTAGGTATATATATCCTTATCTAAAAAGACACAAAAGCGCAAAAAACCCGTTTAGGCAAAAAACAACTTTTTTTGGTTTTTAGGTGAGAATATATCAAAAACTATACACGATAGAGCAATTCTGAGGTCGGATTCGCGTTAAGCATCGCAAGACACATCGAATGTGATTATTTTGATTTTTGTTTGTATGTATGTATTCTCCTTTAACTCCTAGGAGGAGCATAGGGCCAATATGAAACATTTCCATTCGTCGCGATCCCTTGCGATGACTTTGGTCTCTTGCCACGACTTTCCCGATTCTTGGATTTCCTTTCCCAGCGACCTCTTCCAGATGTTATTAAAAGCTTTATAAAGGATATCATCAAGAACGATAAGGAAGAGTGATGGTGATAGTAGACACCCCTGCCGTACGCCTGAATTAGTGGTGAATGTCGGTGACAACAACCCGTTGTGTAACACACTGCATTTAAAGCCTTAATATTGTACACGTACTAAGTTTATGGTCTTTGCGGCAATACCACTTCGTTGCAGTGAAACCCAGATATTTTCTCGGGAGACACTGTCGAAGGCAGTGCTATAGTCTACGAGGACAAGTTGAAGTGCAGCACGCCACTCGCATGATTGTTCGACAATCCTGCTTGCTGCTTTCGAATGGCCGAATCAAGTTTTTCGTTTACCCTGTTTGATTTTTGTTTAATGTAGTTAAAATTTTTTTTTTTTGTATGGGAAAATGCCCCAATTGGAAAGGGGATTATCTCAGAATTTAGTCGAGGAGTCACGAGTGAACATTTTTGTATACATCATTTGAACGATAAGTAAACAGAATCTGGAAAAAAATTTGATGTGCTACGACGTTCGATTTAAAACGGTTTAAGGCACGCCATGCAATCAAACCATTTTTTTATACTTTTTTTTTACATGTTTAATACATATGGGATCACTTGTCGGACAATATTGATGTGGATTTTTGAAGTTAAACTAAAAAAATTTATTAAAAATTTCTCATTGCCGGGAGAGGAAAAAAAATTTTATAAAAATTTAAAAAAGTCCTCGTAAAAACATCAAAAAAATTCCTCATGGCGAAAAAATACTTAGGTAATTATTTCTATCTAAATTTTGTATGGGAGGCCCCTCAAGGGATGGAAAAAAGAGAATATGTAGTATGTTCACGAAAAATGTTGAGGAGGAAAAATTATTGGGGGTGACCATTTTTTTCGCCTCCCGGCCATGAGGAATTTTTTGATGTTTTTATCAAAATTTTGTATAGAAGCCCTCTTAAGGAGTGGAAAAAATGGGGTGGTTTGTTTAAAAGAAATGTTGGAGAGGAAAAGTTAATGGAGGTTGTTGAAAATTTTTTCCCTCTCCCGGCATGAGGATTTTTTTTTATCAAAATTTTGTATGGGAGTTCCCTTAATTAGTGGAAAAAAAGGGATATGTTCGAGAAAATATTCGGAGGAAAAGTTAATAAGGGTCCATCTCCCGACAAGGGGCCGTTCACATATAACGTAACGCAATTTTTGATCAATTTTGACTCCCCCTCCCCGGTTGTAACGCAATGTAATAAAACGTCCAACCCCCTCTTCCCCTAGTTACGTACCAAATCCTAATTTTGGTAATTTGAATTTGAATTTTTTTGTCGCATAAAATTATAAAATCGACGTGAAGTAGTTGATAACCGCTCCCACCCCCATGTAACACAACGTAACAAATCGTCCGAACCCCCCTTCCCCTGGGGCGTTACGGAATATGTGAACGATCCCCAATGAGGATTTTTTTTTATATTTTCATAAAAATTTTGTATGGGAACCCCCTTAAGGGGTGGATAAAAGGGGGTAGTACGCAACGCTGCCCAACGCTACGCCCTGGCTGGTCACCCGCTATTTAGTCGCCTCTTACGACAAGTATGCTTAACTCGGGCATATTCTGACCCCTTTATTACAGGGGGAGCGACAATAGTCGGACAAAAAATTTAATGGCATCCCCAAACATTAAATATATGTTTATATTTGTATAATTGTATATAAAGGGTTTTTGAATAAGAGCGCTACAAAAGTTTTTTTAAATAAAACAAAAACGGTTTTGGATATCAATGAAATTCTTTATTTCTGTGAAAGTACATTCGATGCCATTATGTATGGAACTCGATTTATTTTGCATGGCCACCACGGGCACGCTTGCAGAAGTCCAGACGCTGAACCCAGTTTTCGACAGTTTTCAAGCATAAATCGGCCGATACTGCTGCAATTTCACGATCGATATTCGTAAGAAGTTCATCAATCGTCGCTGGCTTGTTGGCATAGACCATAGACTTGACGTAGCCTCACAGGAAATAGTCTAACGGAGTCAAATCGCACGACCGAGGCGGCCAATCGACTGGGCCATTTCGTGAGATAACACGTTCACCAAACTTGGTTTTCAATAAATTGATTGTGACATTCGCTGTGTGGCTTGTGGCGCCGTCCTGTTGAAACCACATATTGTCCAAGTCCATATCATCCAATTCTTACCAAAAATATTCGGTTATCATTGAACGGTAGCGATTCCCATTCACAGTAACGTGCCGGTCTTGATCATCACGGAAAAAGTACGACCCAATGACGCCGCCGGCCCATAAACCGTACCAAACCGAATTTTTTCGGGATGCAATGGAGACTCATGGAGTACGTGTGGATTGCTGCTTGGCCAATAACGCATATTTTGCTTATTGACGAAGCCATTCAGCCAGAAATGAGCCTCATCGCTGAAGATGACGTAGCTCTCTTAAAGTTGAGGCCACTGACTCCGAATTTCGGTAGTAAATTTTAATAATTTCTACTCGTTGTTGGCTCGTATATCTTTCCATGATGAAATGGCAAACCTTACTGAAGAGAAATGTCAAGAGAGCGGGAAAAAATATTGCGTCGTTTGCTGTCCCTATCGGTCTACTTTTGTAGCGTCCTCATTGAAAAACCCTTTATAACGGTAAGGCTAGGAAAGTAAGGAATGTTTTTACCGGTATAGCTCAGCGAAAATCATAAAGTTTGAATAATTTGGAGAAACCTTGCCGAAGAAAGTATATATTTTCAGTGCAGTTTACCCCGCCCCCCTACTCTTTCTCGATAATTACAAAGTAGATTTGCTCTTATAAATTTTTATTAAGACTAGGAAAATAAAGAATTTTTTGCGAAATTATAAGTGAATTTTTTACTGGAATAATCATGATTTTATTTTAGCGACCTTTGTATATAAATTTATGAACGTTGTTTAGCTGGCTCAAGGTCTTATGTTGAGTTAAAAAATTTCAAAAAACTTTTTAATTATTTCTTTATTTACCGATATTTCGAGTTGTACTACAACTCATCAGGGTGGTTTTATATCATGCTAACTATAACAGTTGTACTACAACTCATCATCAGGGTGGTTTTATAACATGCTTACCATCACAGTTTTAGTGACCCCGTGTTATGGTTAGCATGTTATAAAACCACCCTGATGATGAGTTGTAGTACAACTCGAAATATCGGTAAATAAAGAAATAACTAAAAAGTTTTTTGAAATCTTTTAATTCAACATAAGACCTTGAGCCAGCTAAACAACGTTCATAAACCGGAATAATCTTTATAAATGCATGAAAAATAAAGTGTGAAAAGTCCATTGCGAAATTGTGTTCGCATAAAAAGTTATTCAAGGTCAAAGGTAGAATAAATCATTTTTTTTTAAATATCTCGCTAACGATTACTTTTACAGAAAAATATTGTAGCTGAGGAGATATCTCATTTAAAGATATGTATATGGCTGCGCACAAATGTGCAGAGTTACAGTGACTCACGAAATTGATCACGCTTTGGCTATGAATGCAAACAACTAATAAAAAGTCAGAAATGGGTTTGTATTTTTAACGTGCCTTTATTTTGGTAAAACTGCATTAACTAAAGGAAAATAAACAAGGGACAAATTCCATGAAAACTCTTTTTTAAATAAAGAAATAATAAAACAAAATCAAAAATACTCAGCGTGATCAATTTTGTGACTTCGCATTATGAACCTTGGAAACTAAAGTTAATATTTTATAGCCTTCTAGTGCATCAATTACTGCTTTTATTCTTCTGGGCATACTTTCTAGAAGAGTATCACAAATTTCTGGAGCAATAGCATCTCAAGCATTTTGAGCCTTAGGCCAAAATTCATTAAGAGTGCCAATTTAACCTTCCATCGATTTTCTCAATATGCCCCATAGGTACTCAAAAGGATTGAGGTCTGGAGATTACGAGGGACATTTTATTGTTGTAATTCCATTATCTGAAAGCCATTTTTGTGTCCTCTTTGTCCTGCTGAAATACAATAATCGAAGCATTTACTTTCAAATCTTGTAAAGTACCAAGCAAATGACTTCGTAGAATTTCACTGTTAGACTCTGCTGTTATTCGACCTTCAATTTTGGTAACTCTACCAACACCTCCAGTGGTCATACATAGCCACACCATTATTGAGCCTTCTCCAAACTGAAGTGTGGGCTTAACGTAGTATGGCTGAAGTCTCGAACCCTTACTCCTCCAAACCCACTCACTGATTTCCGATCCTAATTGGTTTATTTTGGTCTTACTTAACCATATAACCTTCTCCCAATCGTAAGCGCTCCAGTCTTTGTCACATTTGACAAGCTCCCAACGCAACTTTCTGTGCCTCAATGGCTTTTAACTTTTGCACGCCTTTTGAGTCAACAAAGTTTGAGTTTAGAGGAGGCTCAATAATGATGTGGGTATGTTTGACCACTAGAGGTGTTGGTAGAGTTACCAAAATTGAAGGTCAAATAACAGCAGAGTCTTACAGTGAAATTCTATGAAGTCATTTACTTGGTATTTTACAAGATTTGAAAGTAAATGCTTTGATTATTGTATTTTAGCAGGACAATAATCCAAAACACACTGCAAAGAGAACACAAAAATGGCTTGGAGATAGATAATGGAATTACAACAATAAAAAGGCCCTCGTAATCTCCAGACCTCAATCCTATCGAGCACTTATGGGGCATATTGAGAAAATCGATGGAAGGTTAAATTGGTACTCTTAATGAATTTTGGCCTAAGGCTCAAAATGCTTGAGATGTTATTGCACCAGAAATTTGTTATACTCTTATAGAAAGTATGCCCAGAAGAATAAAAGCAATAATTGATGCACTAGGAGGCTATACAAAATATTAACATTAGTTTCCAAGGTTCATAATGCGAAGTCACAAAATTGATCACGCTGAGTATTTTTGATTTTGTTTTATTATTTTTTATTTAAGAAAGAGTTTTCATGGAATTTGTCCCTTATTTATTTTCCTTTACTTAATGCAGTTTTACCAAAATAAAGACACATTAAAAATACAAACCCATTTCAGACTTTTTATTGGTTGTTTGCATTCATATCCAAAGCGTGATCAATTTAGTGAGTCACTATATAGTAATGTTGATTTTCAAAGTGCTATAATTCATTAACTTTTAGTCGTACGAATAGTACTCTGACAGCATTCTATAGAAAAATTTTAAATTGTGGACTAATATTTTTATGCAGAAGTAACCGTAAGCGAGATAATTGCAAAAAGTGATTTTTGCATCTTTGACCTTGAACAACTCCTATGCGAACACAATCTTGCAATGGATTATTCCGGTAAAAAAAATTCACTTAAAATTTATACAATTATACAAATATAAACTTATATTTAATGTTTGGGGATGCGATTTGCCAAAAAAAAAATTAAATTTTTTGTTCGACTATTGTCCCGCCCTCCTGCGGGTAAGGGGTCAGAATATGCCCGAGTTAAGCATACCTGTCGTAAGAGGCGACTAAATAGCGGGTGAACAGCCAGGGCGTAGCGTTGGACAGCGTTGCGCCTCGAAAGAAAAACCCACAAGCCCGTAACTGGCACTGACAAGGAGAGTCTATGCCGCCTTTAAAATAAGAGTCTTGTCGAAATCCTGAAGCGTCTGACCCAGAGTGGGCGGCTTCCAGGTCAGCGTCTGTTCTAGAATGGGCGGCTGAAATTGAAAGTGAATTTGACCACTATAGTTGCAGTGCTTGCCGGATCCAGCCTTTAGCTTGAATTGGATTGAGCTATTTTTAGAAAAAGATGCATCGTGTTTGAGGTTTTAAAAGATAAAATTTTTCCTATATGCAAGAATAATATTCCAATTTTGCAACCTAGTGTATACAAGTTACATTGGTACACAGAAGGTCTAAAAAAAGCTAAAAAATCTGCATAATAAATGTATTAAGTTATAAAATTCAACAAATGATAATCATTATCGTTTGATATATTGTCATTATCTGAGGGAATTTAACTTTTTAAATAACAGGTCATTCAATAAGTCCGTAGGATGACAAATAGATGGCGTTACAAGAACTTTTTCCACATGATTTTTATTTAGTACTAAGCTTCAAACGATACGTGTATAAATTTGACAACAATCTGACTATTGATTCGTGAGTTATAGCATTTTGTATGAAGCGACTTTTGCTAGTGAAAAAAAAAAAATTGGAAAAAAATGGAATTTCGAGCTTTGATAAAGCATTGCTTTTTAATGAAAAAATATACAGTGGAAACCAAACAGTGGCTTGATAAACCTTATCTGAACCCCACGGTGCTCTTGAATATTCGATAGGTTTTTTGAATATGTGGAGAAAATCTGTGAATGGGGTTTCATTTGTATTAGTTTAGTGGTCTGAAAAATGCAAATCCCGAAATCGTAGCTGATCATCCCCGCGAAATAACGCGAAAATACATATCCCATATAAAATAAAAAAAAATTCAGAAAAAAAACGCAACAAACAAATATCAAAATAGTTATATTCAATGTATTTTGCAATGTTGAATCCGAATCCGGCCTTAAAATTGCTATATCTCATACGGTTTTTGAGATATCTTAGCATAAACAAGGAAAAAATAGCGTTTTTGCTATATTTTGAGGCTATATAACTATAATACAGAACATTTATACGCAGAATTCGATACATTATCTGAAAGATCCAATTTTTTTCTTTAAAACCGCATTTAAATTACGTCAATAGCTTAATTTTTCTCTGAAATATCGTAAATTGAAATAATGACAAAACACGATTTTTGGACTTTTTTAACATTTTAGGTTAGGATATCTCCGAGAAAAATAAAGATATCGACTTAGGTTTAGCAGATTGATTAAAGCTTTCCATTTCTGCATCAGAAATGACGGACATACGTCCTGTTATATAGCTCCAAAACACAGCAATAAAACATAGCGTCGGCTTTTTTTCCTTGTTTGGGCTAAGATATCTCAAAAACCGTATAAGATACAGCAATTCTAAGGCCGGATTCGGATATAGCATTGCAAAATACATTAAAAATAACTATTTTTATATTTGTTTGTTGCGTTTTTTTTTTCTGATTTTTTTTATTTTATATGGGATATGTATTTTTGCGATATTTCGCGGGGATGATCAGCTACGGTTTCGGGGTTTGCATTTTTCAGACCACTAAACTAATACAAATGAAACCTCATTCACAGATTTTCTCCACATATTCAAAAAACCTATTGACTGTTCAAGAGCACCGTGACCCTGCTCCATCGAGACAAATGGTAGAAAAGTGGATTGCTGAATTTAGACGTGGTTGTACCAGCACAAATGATGCTGAGCGCAGTTGACGCTCAAATGAGGCTGTTATTCCAGAAAACATAAAAAAAATCCTTGAATTGGTTATGAACGATCGCAAATTGAAGGTGCATGAGCTAGCTGACATTGTAAAGATATCAGATGTTAGTATTTTTACCATTTTACATGAACATTTGGGTATGCAAAAGCTCTGTGCAAAGTGGCTGCCGCGTGAGCTCACAGTCGACCGAAAACAACAACGAATTGATGCTTCAGAGGAGTCTTTGGCGCTGTTAAGCCGCAATAAGATCGAATTTTATCTTCAATATGTGACAATGGATGAAACATGGTTTCACTATAACACACCAATATCCAAAATACAGTCAGCTGAGTGGACAGCAGTCGATGAACCGAATCCAAAGCGAGCAAAGACGCATCAGTCGGTCAGTAAGGTGATGGTGTCTGTATTTTGGGATGCGAAGGGAATAATATTCATCGACTATCTCCAAAAAGGAACCACCATCAACAGCGACTATTACTGTGCACTTTTGGATGGATTGAAGGCTGAAATCGCAACGAAATGGAAACATTTGCAAAAGAAAAAAGTGTTGTTTCACCAAGGCAATGCACCGTGTTACAAATCGATGAAAACGATGGCAAAATTGAATGAATTGGGCTTCAAATTGCTTAACCACCCACCGTATTCTCCAGATTTAGCCCCCAGCGACTTTTTCCTGTTTTCAGATCTAAAGAGAATGCTTGCTGGAAAAAAATTTAAGTCCAATGATGAAGTAATCTCTGTAACTGAGGCCTATTTTGACGAGATAGAGAAATCATACTATAAAAGTGGTACTGAAGAGTTGGAAAATCGCTATACTCGTTGTATCGCCCTCGAAGGCAACTATGTTGAATAATAAAATCGAGTTTTGTCAAAATTTTGTTTTTTTCTTACTTATCCTACGGACTTATTCAATGACCTGTTAAATTTCTTTATAAACAATATATCTAGCGTGTAGAAAGAAATTTAAAACAAAATCTTAAGTCGTTTTGGAATTTTATTCAATCGAAGAGAGATGGTTCTTGCATTCCAACAGCCATGTCTTACAATGGTAGCTTTTCAGCAACAATTGAAGACACTGCCAATTTGTTTGCTAATTATTTTAAATCGAATTGCGATACTGAAAGACCATGGTTTAATGAAGCAATTTTAAGAATTATTGACTCTTTTTTGGACCTGGGTTCTATAGTGCTTTCTGAAACTGATATTTTTAATGCTTGATGGTTTCTCATCTGTCTTGCTTATTATCGGTGTGAAATTTTTAATAAATCACTCTCCATGGGCTAGTTTATTGATGCCTGGAAAATAGCTGCTATAACACCAGTTTTTAAAAATGGTAATAAAAATTATGTTACTAACTACAGACCAATCTCTAAGTTTTAAAATATCTTTAAATTATTTGAAAGTATTGTAAAGAATAAGTTAGTTTTTTTGGTTGAGTGTCATATTTGTAGCTGGTACGTCAACTATGAAAAACTTGTCTATTTTTTCAAAATATGTATTGTATTTTTTCAAAATATTGTATTTATCCAAAACATTGTATTTTTTCATTTGAACAAGGAAATCAAGTTGATGCAATCTATACGGATTTTTCTAAAGCCTTTGATAAGTCGTGTCATAATGCTTTAATTGCGCAGTTGGCTAAAATCTGCTTTTTTGGATTGGATAAAATCTTACCTTAAAAATAGAAATTGTTTTGTTGAAATTAAGAATGTTAAATCTTTTAAATTTGTGGCATCATCAGGAGCACCGCAAGGTAGCATTCTTGGCCCTCTTTTTCTTTTATTTACCCAATGTGCACAAAAACGGATGAGGATCCGTTTCGAACCCGGTACGAGTTCAAAAAGGTAAAAAAAACGTAATCCGCGGTAACGAATCGCTTTCGAACCAGTAACGTACATCAAAAACGAATTCAAAACGCTTTGTTTAGATAAAAAAAAACGATTTAAAGCGCTTATTAGCGATTAAAAAAAAATAAATAAAAAAAAAAATTATCGATCCGCCTATGGTAGAATTCGAACCCGGGTAATTTCGCAGTGCAGGCCCGTTTCGAATCCGAAACGTATGTAAAAACGAATTCAAAATAGATTTGCTTTTAAAAATGTTAATGCTGTATATTTACAGAAAAAAACAGTTTTGAAGCGCTTATTAGCAATTAAAAAAAAAATAAAAAGAAAAAAAAGGACGACAAATAAAGGGTAAAAATCCACCTTTGGTAGGATTCGAACATGGGTAAATCCGTTTCGAATCCGTAAATACTTCAAATACGAACCCAAAACGGATTTGCTTTAATTAATTTCAATGATGATAAAAAAAACATTTTTGAATTGTTTTTTATCTTTTTATTTTATTGTGTATGATTTTTTGTAAACTTTTCAAACTATGTTTGAAGAAATGTTTTTGATTCCAAATTTGAGTATATAATATTTTTTATCAAAAGAAGGGAAGAGAAAGAACACAGAATACTTATAAAAAAATCAACAGAAATTTGTTTAATCAATACAAACTTTAAAACTCAACATCACATAAGTCTACATCAGATATGTCAACTTCATATAGGTTAATAGCATGGTTGTCTAACGTCCCGTGTATGAAAAAGTAATACCCCGGGAGCCTGGGTTCGACTCCCGGCCGGGCTAGTATTTTTTTTTTTTATAATTAAAAATAAGCGCTTCACCATTTTTTTTTTTTTTTTTTTTATAAGCAGCATTAACATTATACAAGGCAGTAGAGACGTGGTGGACCCAAAACCAACTGGAAAAGGTCGTTGGAAAAGGAAATCCAAGAATCGGGAAAATCGTGGCAAGAGATCAAAGTCATCGCAAGGGATCGTGACAAATGGAGAGATTTCATATTGGCCCTATGCTCCTCCTAGGAGTTAAAGGAGAATACATACATACATTAACATTATTAAAAGCGAATCCGTTTTGAATTCGCTTTTGATGTACGTTACAGGTTCGAAACGGATCCATAAAAGTAGAAAAAACGATTAGTTTTTTTTTTAGGAATCTCTCCCGCCAACGGATCAGTAACGGATTCCGTAACGGCTAAAAAGTACGAAAATATGAACCCGTTACGGATCCGAAACGAGTCCGTTTGGCACACTGGGATTTAATAAAATTTCTAAAAGAATTTATTTAAAACAAAATATATACCAAAAACAAAGTGTTTCATTTGAAATTAATGTGAAAAATTTAAAAAATTTGTGAAATTTCTAACTTTTTTCTGCTATAACTCAGTCAATTTTGTTCGGAGCATAATTATTTGTATACTTGTAAGAAGCGCCATTAATCACTCTTTGTAAACGTGTAAAATCTATCAGACTTGGCGTCATACATATACATTGATGTATATGAAGCTATAACCTCGAAAATAGAAACTATCGAATAACTCGGGAACGGCCCCAAGGAAAAAAAAAATAAATGCGTTTTTTGTGTTCAGCGACCTCAAATTAGTTTAGAAAAAATGGTTTGCAAAATGTTTGAAATATTTTTAGTTTTGTGTTTAATTAACTTTTTATAGTTATTGCTTTAATAATAAACAAATCAAAAGCACAAAAAAATTGTTGGTAAACTTTACTTTTTATAGCATAAAAAACAAAATGCCACCTCGACCATATAAATTCATGCACTGTAACAAAATTTCTAGGCTAAAACCCCCAAGCAGTCCACTATAACGATTGTTTTCCATTTTCGGTGCTTAAAATGGGTATATACGCAGCTTTCGGAGCGCCATTTTGAATTTTTCCATTTTTAAACATCATATTTAGATTCAGCGACCTCGACAACCTCCTGAATAGCATAATTTTTAATTTTTAATCATTTTAAAACAGTTTTATTGAGTTATTCGGATTTTTGGGGTTCACGGGGAATTAAAAAAGTTTTTGGGAAAAGCCGCAAAAAACTTAGATGTTGGTTTTGTTTTAAATTTACCTAGTTTGCCTGCAGTATAAGCTCTATCTATTTTCTGTCTGATTCTCCTTTGCAGGTTGTTAATTCAATTCAATTCAATTTGGACTCTAAGCTCACCTTTGTTGACCATTTAAATTATATAATCCCAAGAAGATATTCTTCACTGGCTTTTGTGCGCAAGAATAGCTCTGAATTTTCAGATCCCCATACATTGTTGTACCTTTACAATGCGTTTGTTAGGTCAAGGTTGGAGTATGCTTTATTTATATTCCTCTAGATTGGAACGAAATCAAAAATCGTTTACTAGATTTGCACTTAGGTCTCTGAATATCGAGGTATCTTTGCCTTCTTATGATGCAAAATGTATGCTTCTGGGCTTGCAATCTCTTGAATCGAGAAGAGAGATTAGTGCCATTGTTTTTATTCATGACATTATTTCTGGTAAAATTGATTTTGCTCCGTTATAACAATTAGTTGAATTTAATATTCCGTCAAGAACGTTGCGACATTTCAATTTATTTTTACTCAACTGTATGGAACTCAATACGCACTTAATGAACCTAAAAAAATTTCTATACTCTGGTAGAGCACAAAATGTCATCCACAGGGATGAAGTTGGATTTTTGTTAAGTAAAAATGCAGTAAAGGCAGTAATGAAATGGAAACCTGTAAACGAAAAGCTCATTTGGTGCAAAATTCAAACCGCCCAACGAGTTGGCAGAAAGAGAAACCAAAGATGAATTCTACAGTCAGCTCACTGCAGCGATAAATAGTGCTCACAAGAACGACATCATAACGGTTATGTGTGATTTGAATGCCAAAGGTGGCTCAGAAAACCTTCACCTTCAGCACGTGGTTGGAAGACATGGTTTGGGTATGAGAAACGACAATGAAGAGCTTCTCATTGAGCCCTGCAATACAGCCAGTCTTGTAGTTGAAAAACAACATAGAGGAATAACCTTGCTTTCAGTGCTATCAAAAGTACTGACAAAAGTGCTTCTAAACAGGGTAAGCAAAAACTTGACACGGCCATCCGAAAGCAACAAGCAGGATTCCGGCCAAACCATTCATGCGTGGATCAAATCAACACCCTCAGAATAATTGTCGAACAATCATGCGAGTGGCGTGCTGCGCTTCAACTTGTCTTCGTAGACTTCAGCACTGCCTTTGAGTGTCGCCTGAGAAAACAATTGGGTTTCACTGCAGCGAAGAGGTATTGCCGCAAATGCCATAAATTTAGTACGCGCACAATATGAAGACTTTAAATGCAGTGTGTTACACAAGAGATTGTTGCCACCGACATTCACCACTAATTCAGGCGTCCGGCAGGGGTGTTTACTATCACCAACTCTCTTCCTTATCGTTCTTGACAATATTCTAGATAAAGCACGTAATAAAGCCAAAAGAGGTATCCGTTGGAACTTTACCGAACATCTAGAACAGAGGTGTGCACACAAGTAACGTAAGGGAGCTAAAATATTTAATCGGCTGATTAAAAGAGCCAGCTCACGAAATTTGCAAAATGTAAGTCCCCAAGCATGCTTCGAAAAAAATTAGAACATAAAAATTTCAAATTCGAGGGATGCAGTGACAACAACAAATCAATGATAAAATAATAATTCTCGTTGCTTGACGATCGCAACGAAAAAGGATTCAACTCACTTGACTTCAAGCTGCATGAAACTGTTGTTGCGGTCGCTCGCACTGAATTTTATTTTGTGAAGTTCGTAGAAAAGTAGCGTATGCAATTGTTGTTGTTTCCTGATATTCATTTTTTGGTTTGCTTCAAAACTAGAATTGGACTGACACTTGCAAACAAGTAGCGTGTTAAATACGGCAGGATATTTGTACTTTTTGTTGTTGTTGGCTTGTAAGCTTAACATTTGAAAAAATCAAAAACTCAAGCTTTACGTTTATGACGTAAGGCTTTAAAATCAAGTTTATATGGGAGCAAGATGAAAAAATTTTTGCTCCAGGTGCACACCTCTGATCTAGAAGATCTCGATTACACTGAGGACATTTGCCTCTTATCGTCCAAGCACTCAGAAATGCAAAGCAAAATTGAAGACCTTGTCTTGGAATCACAAAAGGCCGGCCTAAAAATCAACGTATCCAAGACTAAAAGCATGAAGTTGAACGAAAACAGGAATGACATCACCTTTAGAGCTGGCAATGATGACATCGAAAACGTCGATAGCCTCACGTATTTAGGCAGCATTTTCTCCATGGATGGTGGAACAAAAGAGGATATCAACTCAAGAATAGCAAAAGTGAAAGACGCGTTTGCATTAACTGAACAAAATATGGTCTTCTTCCGTTAAATCCACCAAAACGAAAGTGCGCATTTTTGATTCGAATGTGAAATCGGTTTTGTAATATGGGTGCGAAACTTGGCTTGTAACTGAACAACTAATGAACAAGCTGCAATTATTCGTCAAGTACCAAGGTGCTGTACTGAAGGTAATCCAACCAAATTTGACTGAGGCACTAAGTATAGTATAAACAAGCTCTGAACAAAAGCTAAATAAATTTGGACTATGGACGTGGCACCACCCATACAATTAAAACTTTCAAAATGCTATACTGAAGGCGTTTTTTGGGAGAATCCAAACAAATTTCACTAAGACACTATGGACAGCAAATACAAGCTCTGAAAAAAAAACTAGGCTAACTTGAACGAGGGGACGTGGAACCTTCCATATAAGGAAAAATTACAAAATGCTACACTGAAAGTGATTTTTGAGATAATTCAACCAAATTTTACTTTTTTTTTAGATAACATTATTTATTATTATTTTTATTATTTTTTTATTTATACTTAATGACATTTAGTACTTGGAGACCGATCTCTGCTCGGTCAACAATCTAATCTTATTATTTTAGTCGATGTTTTTATTCATAGCTATTTTTTGTTGTGAAACTTGTATCTTCACTTCTAAAGGTCATGCTTTTAAAATGATAAATAAACCGATGAGAATAATAATAAGAAAAAACTCGGAAAGCATCGAATGGTATAGAAAAAAAAAATATCTAAAGCTCAAATTTTTTTTGGTGAAATAAAATGCCATAAAATAAATAAATGGGATATGCCACGCACCCAAAATATTTCGTCTTTTGTATGGTGGCTGAAATATCTTATCTTCAAAGGATCATAACTCGGAAAATAAGAATCCTATTGGAAAATTCCGAAAGGATATTTGGATAAGGAAGAGTGTAACTGTTCGATGCTATTAATAAAAAAGAATTTCACCTTTTCTTGTAGCTACGCTGTAAGACACAGCGTTTTCTTCAATTTCAAGCAAGGATATTTCAAAATCCTGCAGGTATAATGACAGTTCTGCGTGGCGTGGCTATTATTAAACAAAGCCTTATTTTTCTTATGCTTTAGATACTTCTGATCCAAATCCGCATACAAAATTTCATTTAAATAGCATTTAATGTGTTTTACTTGTATGGGACGTTCCACGCGCACTTTCGATATTTTGCCCACTTTCAGATCAGAGATGCCTTATAGAAAGTAAGCTCCCCACAGTTAATTTTAGAATGATTAATTTATTAGTTTTCATTTGATACCTTTTTATATTTTTGTGGGCGGTGCCACGCCCTTCAATTAAAATCACTGTAGCCGTTTTCGAGAAAAAGTTTTGCCCGTTCCAAACATACATAGATAAGTACATACAATGTTATCTCGTATAAGAAGCGAAGATATATTGAAATTTGATTTTTTAATTCAACTTTTAGTCATTTACATACAAATCTATCAATACATTTTCTAACACATAATTATGACAAATCAAGGAACGGATTAAAAACATGGTTATAGCGACATATGTTTCGTCTTTCGCCACAAAGACTCATCAGACTATTTTTGTTGTAATTATAATTATATTTATTTCACTAAATTAATTATAATTGAAAAATTGCAAGTTTGAAAACTTTTTGTGTTTTTGGCCTGGGCGGAAGTTGAACCAAGGACCTCCTGGTTTGTAGCAGAAGTCGTTACCACTGCACCAGCCTTGCCCGGCTGCGAAGCCGACTTTTGCCAGTTTTGTTTGTGTGTTAATACGTATTGATATATCATAATTTTTGTTTGTGTAATTTATTGATATTTAGTATAGCTATTCCTTTGGAACTAGATTCAATACCGATTGCAGGTGTTGCCACCTTATCAAAGCGTGTTCTCCCAAATAACTTTAAGAATTTTTAAGTGTGTTACTTAATGACATTTATATATTGAAAACTGATTTTTAAATTGAACTTTTAGTCATATATTTGCAAAGATCGCTTTACATATAAATCTACCAATGCATTTTCTAACACATAATTATGACAAATCAAGGAACGGATTAAAAACACGGTTATTTATAGTGAAATATGTTTCGTCTTTCGCCACAAAGACTCATGAGACTATTTTTGTTGTAATTATAATTATATTTATTTCACTGAGGGCCATTTTCACAATGTTCAGTTAAAATTTAACTTCCAGATAAATAAAAATTTTATATGAAATTTAATGTCAAAGTTCCAGTTAAAGTTCTAGTTAAGGCTTAACTGAAAATTGTAAAATCGGCCCTGAATAAATTATAATTGAAAAATTGCAAGTTTGAAAACTTTTTGTGTTTTTGGCCTGGGCGGGAGTTGAACAAAAGACCTCCCGGTTTGTAGCAGAAGTCGTTAACACTGCACCAGCCTTGCCCGGCTGCGAAGCCAACTTTTGCCTTGATTTGTCATAATTATGTGTTAGAAAATGCATTGATAGATTTATATGTAAATCGATCTTTGCAATATATGACTAAAAGTTCATTTAAAAAATCAATTTTCAATATACAGGGTGGGCCATTTAAAGTGGAAGCATTTGTTTCTGAAAAAAATATATGAAAAAAACATTTTTATTCATTTTCATTTCGATTTTAATTATTTTGGTTCAAGGAGATATGTTACAGCTATTTTTTGAAAATGATATCGCGTAAATGGCCACCTTTGGCCTTGAGTACAAAATGTGCCCTTTTTTCGGCGTTTTCCATTGTTTTGGCCAATGTATCGGTCGATATGGCGGCGATTTCACGTCGTATGTTGTCTTTGAGTTAAGCTATGGTCCTTGGTTTATTAGCGTATACCTTGGATTTCAAATAGCCCCACAAAAAAAAGTATGGTGGCGTCAAATCGGGTGATCTCGGGGGCCAGTCAAAATCACCGTTTTTCGATATGACTCGTCCGGGGAACAATGGTCGTAACAAATCGATTGTAAGTCGAGCTGTATGGCATGTTGCACCGTCCTGTTGAAACCAGAAGCCATTCAAACCATTTTCATGAACAATGGGAATAACAAAATCATTTATCATGGCTCGATAACGATCGCCATTAACAGTTTTCGTTGCTCCATCATCGTCTTCGAAAAAATAGGGACCAATGACCATATCCGCACAAACACCACACCAAACTGTAACTTTTTGGTCATATAGAGGCTGTTCCTCAATTAATTGAGGGTTTTCAGTGGCATAGAACCGACAATTTTGCTTATTAACGCATCCATTTAACGTGAAATGTGCCTCGTCTGACATGATGGTTTTTCGCCAAAAGTTGGCCTCGTTCTCTGAACGATTACAGCGCGTTCTTTTGGTGTGTACTGTTTTATGGTAAAATTGTCTTGGAATGACGCTTCTAACGCGGTATGTCATTAGTCGATCTGACAATTAAAAGTTATTGGGTTGCCCGATGCTTCCACTTTATTATATTTTTTTATTTTTTTCCGTAAGCAGGGATGACTTTGAAATCTGGGGGCGACTTTAACCGGCAAGAAAAAAAAAGATTAAAATCGTAATATTTTCATCACGAGGACTAGTTATCGATTTGTATTTGGTCAATGTGTAACCTTGAAGTATTGGCTTTTAGCGTCTGTTTTCAATATTTGATTTGAGCGCAAACTTTCAGATGTATTGGTGCATTTTCGAAAAGTTGTCTTATGTAGCATTTTTTAACGCTCAGAAAATTACTACTTATTGACTAGAAGGAAAATTGCTGGCAGTGGGTGAATGATATCACTAAAATTATTGTTTAATTTTCTTCCCTAATCAATCGACTTTCATGGATATATTTGCCTCTAAGTATTTTTAATGCATTTTTATATAGGAGTATGTTAGAAAACATCGTTTTTGGGGTGACTTTGGACCGGTTGAAAGTCATCCCCAAAAAACTTTGTATTGTTAGGCTGGCTCAAAAGAAACCCAAACTCGGGCCATATTGACGCCCAAAACACTGGGTATGGTGAACTGTAGTGAAAATAAAGTCTAGTCTTTCGCCATAGTGAAATTATTTGTTCCTTTTGATCTTTGTAAAACAATTTAATATTTTAATGAGAACCCAAAAAGGATATTTGTTATTATTTATTTAGGTAATTTTGCAAAAAATTAAGCCACCGAAGCCTTTTAACAAAAGAGGAATTTTTGAAGTTACCTACTAAGAATTTCTTGTTTTTTTAAATTTTTGAATCAAGTATTTTTTATTTTCTAATTTGCAATGGATTTATAACTTGTTTTTGTGGATTTTTTAAGTTTTGCTAAGCCCTAAATATCAGTATTGTTATTTGATGTAACATATGTACAAATAATTAAAACATACCAAAGGCTGAAGCCGAATTTATCAAAAATTTTAGTTTTTTTTTATCGCGACCTTGAAAACATTCCATAACCTAGACTGATTGCCTGTACAAATATACCAAAATATTGAGAGAACTCAAGTTAACAAAACCTTATACTCTCATTTTGCATCTTTGAAGGTATAGCATGTAAAATCAATGAATGAAATTTTTCGGTTAAAGTCACCCCAACCTTGAGGTGACTTTAACCCACTTACAATAACATTGTTTAAAAATAACTGTAATTACTTCGTAAAAATTTCATAACATGAGATCAAAGCTAAAGCCCCCATGAAAAATTTAGAGCAATGAAACCATTAACTTAATTAAAATTGTTGAAATTATAAGCTCCTAAACTTGAAAAACCTGTTTTTTTGTATCAAAATCACTCCTGCTGCTTACGGTATTCATTTAAGTATAGTACAATATGTAAGATACGAAATCTTTTAAAGTACACTAAAACCAAACCTAATAAATTGATTTATGTGTTCAATACTTATAACAACTAGTAAGGGTGTAAAATTTGGCCTGGCCAAACATTAAATAGGTGCTACGCTCCGATTTTACCCAGTTTTTGTCCAGAGCTTGGATTTATAGTTTTTAGTGTCTGAGTGAAAAACGTTTTCAGTATAGCGTTTTGAAGATTTTGCTTATATAGGAGGTGCCACGCCCCCTTGTCCGATTTCACCCAATTTTTGTTGAGAGCTTTTATTTATAATATTTAGGGCCAATTTCACAATGTTCAGTTAAGCCTTAACTAGAACTTTAACTGGAACTTTGACATTAAATTTCATACAAAATTTTTATTTATCTCGAAGTTAAATTTTAACTGAACATTGTGAAAATGGCCCTTAGTGTCTGAGTCGAATTTGGTTCGAATATCTCAAAAAACGCTTTCAGTATAGCATTTTGAAGCTTTTGCTTATATGGGAGGTGCCCCGCCCTCTTGTCCGAATTCATTCAGTTTTTTCTCACAGCTTGCCCTTACAATTCTTAGTATTTATGCGTATTTTGGTTGCATTGTCGTGAAAAATACTCCTAAAATTGCATTTTGAATATATTTTTTGTATGGGCGGTAGGTAGTTGAACTCTCTAACTCCCACACAGATTACATCTGCCCCATACTAAATTTCGAGAAAAATTTTGGTGTGTGGTTTCCAGAAAGAAACCTATGGGAAGACAGTACGCCTAGCCTTAATTTCGCAACCACCATATACACTGATGGTTCGAAAATGGACTGTGGCGTGGGTGCGGGTGTATTTTCAAAAGACCTCAATATATCTCAATCTTTTAGCTTACCTAATTCAGCTAGCGTCTTTCAGGCGGAAGTTTACGCGATTCTCAATGCCTGCAGGCTAGTAGAGACCACAAACCTCAGCCTTAGACAAGTAGCGATCTTTTCTGACAGTCAGGCCGCTATCAAGGCGCTGAACTCCGTAACAATAAAATCAAAACTGGTTGAGGAATGCAGAAAAAATTTAATCGAACTAGGGCGTCAATCTGAACTTACTCTCGTCTGGGTTCCAGGTCATAGGAACATTGAAGGTAACGAAAAAGCTGATGAACTAGCTAGACTTGGCTCCTCTCTAAGCGGGACACATTCTGAGTGTGTATGCACTCCGATAGGTGTGGTGAAGAAAGGAATTTTCTCGCATTTCCTCACCGAAGCGAATGTTAGATGGAAAGCTCTAGAAACATGCAGGATCTCCAGAGCAATGTGGCCTTCATTTAACAAATCAAAAACATCAGACCTGCTATCCAGAAATCGTACTGATATTGCAAGAATTGCTGCAGTCTGCACTGGGCACTGGGCCATCGGCAAGCATGCCGAAAGACTGGGTATCCCCTATAATTCTTTCTGTCGAAGTTGCTTGGATGGCAACGAGAAGGAATCTCTCGAGCATTTTCTATGCAACTGTCCTGCTCTAGCTAGAGCCAGGCTTAAATCTCTAGGAAAACCCTTTTTCAACGATTTGAGTGAACTCGCCGATATTGAGATTGGCTCCCTGCTCAAATACATTAATAGAACCAAATGGATTTAAATACTTTTTACAGTTTGCTTTAAAGGATATCTAATCCAGGCCATGACAACCCCTCCTACCATCCAGCCGATCACTTATGTGGTATTAAAACGGCACTAACAGTGCCACTTAGGCTTAGCATCGTTTTACTAAGCCACCACTCTAATCTAATCTAATCTAATGGGCGGTAGGAGTGTCCGTTGATCGATTTCGCTCATTTTCAATCCCCCGAGCTATCTTTGACGACGGAGGCAGTATACCAAATTTTATTGAATTATCTTGCTCAGTTTTCCCAAAAAGTGTATTTCAACACACAGCCAGCCAGCCAGCCAGCCACCCAGCCAGCCAGCCAGACAGACGGACATGGCTATATCGACTCAGGAGGTGACGCTGATCAAGAATATATATACTTTTCTATGCCTGCCACGCCTCCTTCTCTGCGTTGCAAACGGAAGGACAAAGTGAATATACCCTGGGTGTAGGGTATAAAAATGAGTTAACAAGAATAATAGCTAAATAAAGAATTCTTAAAGCTAGATCTGATAGGGCAAGATGCTGAAATACAAAATGGCCCACCCTGTATAAATGTCATTAAGTAACACACTTAAAAATTCTTTAAGTTATTTGGGAGCTATACCAAATATCAATAAATAACACAAACAAAAATTATGATATATCAATACGTATTAACACACAAACCAAACTGGCAAAAGTCGGCTTCGCAGCCGGGTAAGGCTGGTGCAGTGGTAAGGACTTCTGCTACAAACCGGGAGGTCCTTGGTTCAACTCCCGCCCAGGCCAAAAACACAAAAAAGTTTTAAGACTTGCAATTTTTCAATTATAATTAATTTAGTGAAATAAATATAATTATAATTACAACAAAAATAGTCTGATGAGTCTTTGTGGCGAAACACGAAACATATGTTACTATAACCGTGTTTTTAATCCGTTCCTTGATTTATCATAATTATGTGTTAGAAAATGCATTGATAGATTTATATGTAAATCGATCTTTGCAAATATATGACTAAAAGTTCAATTTAAAAATCAATTTTCAATATATAAATGTCATTAAGTAACACACTTAAAAATTCTTAAAGTTATTTGGGAGAACACGCCTTGATAAGGTGGCAACACCTGCAATCGGTATTGAATCTAGTTCCAAAGGAACAGCTACAGTGACTCACAGCTTATTCCAACCAGAAACTTTATAAAATTTGAAATCAGTATAACTTTTAAACAAAATTAAATATCAAAAAAATTCAAATGCAGATTTGCGCACTAAGGAGCCTTCATAAGACGTGCAGAAGAAAAATAACGAAAATACCCCTCCCCGTCCCACAGCACTAAAAAAAAGAACTGAGCTACAAAAATGTATCTCACACATTATTCCAACCAAAAAGTTTTTACTATATTGAAGATCGTCCATGGTAAAGGAATGATGGTATTTTCAGTTCTTATGTTTTCCTCCCTATTCTTGCAATATGCTTAAGCCATTTTTTGTTCAAGATCATAAATGGACTTGAGCACGTGAGTATTTTTTGACAATGATCTGATGCACAACGATTAAGCAGCGGCTGTAAGTGTTCCAGCAATTGTAAAATGGTTTTTCACGTTGGAAAAAAGTACAAATGATTTC
Source organism: Calliopum simillimum (assembly GCA_951812925.1). Lineage (NCBI taxonomy): Eukaryota > Metazoa > Arthropoda > Insecta > Diptera > Lauxaniidae > Calliopum > Calliopum simillimum. The sequence goes on from OX638369.1 coordinate 76,120,570, forward strand.
TTTAATTGACTCAACATTGCGCAGTATAAAAAGCTGCATTCTACATGAGATCAGAGTGCTTGATAAAGGAAAAACTACATTAAAAAAAATTTTCAACGCAACTTATTGCGTGGTAAATCAAGGAAAACCCAAAAATATCTGCTTCAAAATAGGCTAATTAGGTTAACCATAAGTAAGGCAAGCCTCGAGAGACCGAATTATCCATTAAGATATTCGGGAGTATGACCTACAGGCAGGCCTGACGAGAGGGGGGGGTAAGAGGGGGATTCCCCCCAGGCCCGGAGTTTTTTGGAGGGCCCGGACTCAAGCAGAAATTAATAAAATTTGTCGTAGTTTTTCCAAGCTAGAAAAATAGATTTTAGAGGCCCGGCATGAACATAATACAAGCACTTGAGAAAAAGTCCGGGCCCGCACAATTATTATTATTATTTTTTTTTTTTTTTTCAAAAGATTATACATTGTCTGCTTTCTTGAGCTTTTTGGTAAAATCTAATAAGTTTTTTTGTTTAAATTAACTTGTTTTATTTTCATTCTAAGTTCTACACTTATAAGTACATTGTACATTATTTTCCATAATTTTTTTCAAGAATGAGCTTCTAAGCTTGCTTGTGATTTACGGGCCTTCACGGGCCTCGAAGCTTAAGCCTTTTCTGGTAAGGTTAGAAAGGCCGAGACCGTCGCTGGAAAGTAGAGCCCCGCGGGGCAAGGAAAAAACCCGAGCCTGTGCCTTTTACACGCTTAATAGCATAAAAGCTGGAAGCTACCGAATGCTGCCTTTTTTAAAATATTAAATTTAATTTTTAAATTGCAGTATTAAAGAAAAAAAAAAAATAATAAAAAAGTTATCGTTAGTTCTCTCTTATTCCATCTAAAACTTAAAAAGGCCTTTTTCCAAATACAGATGTAAAATTGGCGTTATGAGGCCAAAACGATGAGGTTTCAAAAAAATTTCGAAAATTAAAAAATGTTTAACACATTTTTCAAGCTTTGATCGCAGACCGGCTCAAACCTAATTTTTTGACTTTTTATTTTATGAATATGACCGGGAAGCAAACAAAATCAAAACTTTACACATTTCATATGAGGAATTCTCAAAAATTGTGGAATTCTACAGTTTTTGAGGCACATTCACCAAACTTGGTGGAGAGGTCACTTTTTATATAAGAATCAAAAATTGGAAGGGTGCACGTCAAAAAAAAAAAAGTAAAAAAAGTTACGCATATATATATGAAGCAAATCACGTCAAGTGTACCAGCTGAAATTTTTTTTGTCTCCGATTTCGCTCAAATTTGGCAGTATAGTAGTCCTGATATACAAAAACAATATTCCGGGAGGATTTGGTCCTAGTATCATTTATTGTTAAAATACAGGGTGTTGAAGTTGGTGTTTTTAGTGATTTTCATGAAAAGGTGTTTTTTCAAAAATTTAGAGCTTACACCAAAGTTTGTAAAGTAACTTGTCCTATTCATTTTTAAATGTTCTTTTTATTAAAAAGTATTACATGGTGAAAAAAATTTTTTTTCACCGAAATATTTTAAACTTAAAAATACTTTTGAATTTTTTTTAAAAAAACCCCCCTTAAATTTTTTTTAAAAGTACTTCAAATTAAAGCATAATTTAAAAGCTTTAAAATGATGTGTGACTCAAGATGGTATTCGGTCGTTGGATGAGAGTTTTTGGCTTTTAAACGCCCACAGCAGGCAAAACTCTTTGTTTACTCAAGGGGAAGGCATCTTACGAGAAAAGCGTTTAAAAGCCAAAAACTCTCATCCAACGACCGAATACCATCTTGAGTCACACATCATTTTAAAGCTTTTAAATTATGCTTTAATTTGAAGTACTTTTAAAAAAAATTTAAGGGGGGTTTTTTTAAAAAAAAATTCAAAAGTATTTTTAAGTTTAAAATATTTCGGTGAAAAAAAATTTTTTTCACCATGTAATACTTTTTTATAAAAAGAACATTTAAAAATGAATAGGACAAGTTACTTTACAAACTTTGGTGTAAGCTCTAAATTTTTGAAAAAACACCTTTTCATGAAAATCACTAAAAACACCAACTTCAACACCCTGTATTTTAACAATAAATGGTACTAGGACCAAATCCTCCCGGAATATTGTTTTTGTATATCAGGACTACTATATTGCTAAATTTGAGCGAAATCGGAGACAAAAAAATTTTCAGCTGGTACACTTGACGTGTTTTGCTTCATATATATACACGGTGCTTGTGGGAGAATTTAAATAAAATTTTGATGTACCTCGGATTTTTTTGTAAATTCTTATTATAGATGTCAATAGAAGTTATTCTATGCAAAAAATAAAATTATAGAGGTGGCGCTTTTTTAAAGATAATCCCTTTTCCAATTGGGACATTTTCCCATACAAAAAAATAAAATTTTTTTTTTTAACTACATTAAACAAAAATCAAAATAATCACAATCGATGTGTTTTGCGATGCTTCACGCGAATCTGACCTCAGATTCGCTCTATCGTGTATAGTTTTTGAGATATTCTAATCTAAAAGCCGAAAAAAATCGTTTTTTGCCTTGTTTTGAAGCTACATAACTATGTAACATATCATTTATTCGTTAAATGTGGTTAAAATACTTGAAAGTCATGATCTTTTCCTTTAAAATCTAATTTAAATTATGTTTATATCTTCATGCTTCTAAGAGATATCGTAGACCGAAATATTGGCTAAACGGGTTTTTTGCACTTTTGTGTCTTTTTAGGTTAGGATATCTTTGACGAAAAAAAAGATATCAACATAATTTAAATTAGGTTTTAAAGGTAAAGATTAGGACTTTAAAGTTGCTTACCAGACTTAACGAAATTAAAATGTCTTTCACATTTAAAACATGTTCAACGAACCGACTACTTCTAAATTCAGCCGTTTGACGACCCGAGTGTTGTTGTTACGTGTATAGCATACGGCTGAATTTTGAAATGGTCGGTTCGTTAAACATGCTTAAAATGTGAAAGAAATTTTAGTTTCGTCAAATCTGGTAAACAACTTTAAAGTCCTAATCTTTGCTTTTAAAACCTAATTTAAATTATGTTGATATCTTTTTTTTCGTCAAAGAGATCCTAACCTAAACAGACACAAAAGTGCAAAAAACCCGTTTAGTCAATATTTCGGTCTACGATATCTCTTAGAAGCATGAAGATATAATCATAATTTAAATTAGATTTTAAAGGAAAAGATCGTGACTTTCAAGTATTTTAACCACATTTAACGAATAAATGATATGTTACATAGTTATATAGCTTCAAAACATGGCAAAAAACGATTTTTTTCGGCTTTTAGATTAGAATATCTCAAAAACTATACACGATAGAGCGAATCTGAGGTCAGATTCGCGTGAAGCATCGCAAAACACATCGAATGTGATTATTTTGATTTTTGTTTAATGTAGTTAAAAAAAAAAATTTTATTTTTTTGTATGGGAAAATGTCCCAATTGGAAAAGGGATTATCTTTAAAAAAGCGCCACCTCTATAATTTTATTTTTTGCATAGAATAACTTCTATTGACATCTATAATAAGAATTTACAAAAAAATCCGAGGTACATCAAAATTTTATTTAAATTCTCCCACAAGCACCGTGTATATGCGTAACTTTTTTTACTTTTTTTTTTTTTGACGTGCACCCTTCCAATTTTTGATTCTTATATAAAAAGTGACCTCTCCACCAAGTTTGGTGAATGTGCCTCAAAAACAGTAGAATTCCACAATTTTTGAGAATACCTCATATATCTCGTGGGCATCCTTGCGTGATGTGATAGTCTCAAATAAAAAAAAATCTAGTAGTGGAGGGGGCCCGGTATATAATTACCCCCGGGCCCGGATTTTCTCTCCACGCCCCTGCCTACAGGCCAAAACAATTCACATGAACCTTTTTCTAAGTAAAAAAAATAATCAAAGCTGCTTAGCTGCCGCTTAAAAGCATGTTGAAAAGGGCTTTAGAGTCGAAAATGCTTAATTTTGACTCGCCCGCAAATATAACGTTCTCCCAAAGTGCTAAAAACCTTCTGAAGTTTTTTTAAACATGCTCTTTAGCGGCAGCTAAGCGGCTTTGATGATTTTTTTTACTTAGAAAAAGGTTCTTGTGAATTGTTTTGGCCTGTAGGTCATACTTCCGAATATCTTAATGGATAATTCGGTCTCTCGAGGCTTGCCTTACTTATGGTTAACCTAATTAGCCTATTTTGAAGCAGATAGTTTTGGGTTTTCCTTGATTTACCACGCAATTAGTTGCGTTGAAAATTTTTTTTAATGTAGTTTTTCCTTTATCAAGCACTCTGATCTCATGTAGAATGCAGTATTTTATACTGCGCACTCTTGAGTCAATTAAAGAAATCATTTGTACTTTTTTCCAACGCGAAAAACCATTTTACAATTGCTGGAAGACTTACAGCTGCTGCATAATCGTTGTGCATCAGATCATTGTCAAAAAATACTCACGTGCTCAAGTCCATTGATGATCTTGAACAAAAAATGGCTTAAGCATATTGCAAGAATAGGGAGGAAAACATAAGAACTGAAAATACCATCATTCCTTTACCATGGACGATCTTCAATATACTAAGAACTTTGTGGTTGGAATAAGGTGTGAGATACATTTTTGTAGCTCATCAATGTAGATATATCAATACGTATTAACACACAAACAAAACTGGCAAAAGTCGGCTTCGCAGCCGGGCAAGGCTGGTGCAGTGGTAACGACTTCTGCTACAAACCGGGAGGTCCTTGGTTCAACTTCCGCCCAGGCCAAAAACACAAAAAGTTTTCAAACTTGCAATTTTTCAATTATAATTAATTTAGTAAAATAAATATAATTATAACTACAACAAAAATAGTCTGATGAGTCTTTGTGGCGAAAGACGAAACATATGTCACTATAACCGTGTTTTTAATCCATTCCTTGATTTGTCATAATTATGTGTTAGAAAATGTATTGATAGATTTATACAATATTATATGTATTAAATCGATCTTTGCAAATATATGACTAAAAGTTCAGTTAAAAAATCAATTTTCATTATTATTTATTTATTATTTATTCATTCAGTAATACACACAGTAAATGCAAGCTCTGTGCAAAAACTTGGTTGATTCGGACAATAAAGCGTTGATCAAAGTTTTCGAAATGCTGTAAAGAAAGCGTTACTTGAGGTTATGCAATCAAATTTCGCACAAATACTTGCAATAGTTAGCGCATGGTCTGAGCAAAAACTACGCGAATTCAGTAAAGAAGGCAAGGCATCTACCCTACAAGCAAAATTTTTACTAGTAAGGGTGTAACCTTTGGCCTGGCCAAACATTAAATACCCTACACTGCAGTATTTTGAAAAGGTGAAACGCCCTCTTGTCCGAGTTCACCCAGTTTTTGCTCACAGCTTGCATTTACAGTTCTTAGTGTCTGAGTGAAATTTGGTTCGATTATCTCGAAAAACGTTTTCAGTATAGCGTTTTGAAGCTTTTGCTTATATGGGAGGTGACTCGCCCTCTTGTCCGATTACAATTCTTAGTATTTATGTGTATTTCGGTTGCATTGTCGTGAAAAATACTCCTAAGGTTGCATTTTGAATATATTTATTGTAAGGGCGTACGTGTCCGTTGATTGCTCATTTTCAATCCCAGGTAACTTTGAAACAGAAAAGAAACACTCGTCATGTGTTAAAAAAGTATCGAGAGTAGGTTGCCTAAGAAAATTTTGACATGGGCATAGTTAATTAAAAGTGAATTATTTTTTAAACATTGCACTCTTTCGAAACAAATTTAGCGAATTGCACCCACCTGTTTAATGGATGAAAAGTATTTTATATCAAAAATAATATGTTAAAGAATGTATCGCGAGCTGGTTGCCTAAGAAAATCCGGTCAAGGGTATGATTAATTAAAAGTGCATTGTTTTTAAAAATTGCACTATTAGTTTAAGAAACAAATTATACACCAATCGAAAGTAAAGCCTATGAAATATATTTATTTTGATATAAAGTTTATTTATTAAACACATGACTGCAAGTCCCTAGTAATGTATGTTACTTGTTTATACCAGGCAACCCAATTGTTATGACGGGAAAAAATTAGGCAACCTAGCACTTTCATATTCAATAAGTTTTATACTTTAAGGGGACATTCGCCTTTGTAATTGAAAAGAAAAAAACACTTTTTAAAAATTTTATTATGAAAAAACTATTATATTTATTGACAAAATTTCTTTTGGACATTGTTAAATATTGTCCAAAAAATATGAAAATTTTTTTTTTTTTATTTTTAGTTTCCCTTGGCTGCTGTAGAGGGCGTCATCCAAAAGTTACTTTTCAAACTGGTAGGACATTTTTCTCCGAATCTACTCGACCGATTTTAAAAAACCAAAGAGCATTCGATTTCTCATAAAAAATATTAAACAATAAGCCTCTGAAAGTTTTAAAAAATACCCATCCCTTTTGTTTACGGGGCATTTTTTGAGGGTAAGTCCCTCAATTTTTTGGCATTTTTCATAAATATTCATACAAAAACTTCAAAATATAAAAAAGTATGAATTTTAGAGGCTTATTGTATAGTTTTGAGTCTCAAGAATAAAATCCATTTTGAATTTTTCAAAATCTGTTACAGGAGGTCTACAACATGTCCTATCGTTTAAAAAGTAACTTTTGGATGACGCCCTATACAGCAGCCAAGAAAAACTAAAAATAAAGAAAAAGAAATTTTCATATTTTTTAGACAATATTTAACAATGTCCAAAAGAAATTTTATCCAATAAATGAGGAGTGTTTTTTCAAAAGGGCGTAAAACCATGTTAAACAAATTTTCAGTAATGAGAAAAAACTTTATGGGCTGTTTACAATAACTTATTTTTTTTCAATGTCTTCAGTGTTATAGCGAGTTGACCAAAGATTCTAATCCCCTTAACATTCTTGTTGTAACATTTGTAGTAATTGCAGAAAGTAAAAAAAAATTTGAAATAAGCCCTTTTGTTCTGAAACGTTTGGAAATAAGCCCTTTTGTTTCGAAATCACTCTTATTTCACCATTTGGAAATTTATTCTGATGTCTATAGGCATGGTATGTAAGTACCTATATAGCCTGGGACATATACAAAGTATTAAAAGTTATTTTGGCCACTGTTCGAAATTCGCCTTTTTGTATCAAACTTTAAAAATTTCTATGAAATTATATGGAAATAAGCCCTTTTGTTCTGAAATGCGACTTTTGATCACGATTTTACCTTAGAAAAATGCATTTCTTGTGATGAATTTTGAACTAGAGGATGCATTTTAGGATGGTAATGGCGATGGTATTCTTAGGTTTGTTCGAGGTTGGAAATGGTTTTACGCCCTTTTGAAAAATCACTCCTCAAATATAATAGTTTTTTCATAATAAAATTTTTAATAAGTGTTTTTTGTTTCAATTACAAAGGCGAATGTCCCCTTAAAGTATAAAACCTATTGAATATGAAAGCGCTAGGTTGCCTACTTTTTTCCCGTCATAACAATTGGGTTGCCAGGTATAAACAAGTAAACCGATACATACTAGGGACTTGCAGTCATGTGTTTAATAAATAAACTTTATATCAAAATAAATATATTTCATAGGCTTTATACTTTCGATTGGTGTATAATTTGTTTCTTAAACTAATAGTCCAATTTTTAAAAATTAGGCAACCAGCTCGCGATACATTCTTTAACATATTATTTTTGATATAAAACACTTTTCATCCACTAAACAGGTGGGTGCAATTCGCTCCTTATTCGTTTCTTCTACTATAAAAGTACATATTTCATATAAAATACAAATGCTTTTTGAAAAAAGGTTTTTAAATACAAAATAGAAATAGGTATTATGAATTTGCATTTCAAATAAATGTATTTTTCACATCTCTAGTGATAAGTCATTTGAAGAACGGCCAACTGACTTCGCTGGATTTTTTTGCTTCTGAAGGGTTGTTACTTGGGCTTTGAAATTGTTGTCTCGGGACACGCGGCATTCAGTTGTCGCACTGTAAGAGTTGCATAATTCTTGCTGTATGTCATTAACTGTTTTAAAAGCCGATGTGGCTTATTCTTGATTTTTTGGACTATAAATGAATCGTCGGCGGGATAAAAACTGATTGTCTGACGCACATTCACCCTCATTTTGGACCCGATTTGCATACACGAAGCTTTCCCGGGGACGGGACTCAAATTAACATATTGAGCAAACAGGACTAGTTCTAGTTCCACAACTAACGAATTTTCATATAATGGACAGACGATTTTTCAATGTTGATGTCATACGAATCGTCAATAGTCACCCTCTGCATTACCTTTTCGAATGGCGAATGAAAAATCTAAATTTTTTTTCAAATAATCTATAAATTAACACAATTTCAGATAATCCAATATATGTATGTACATATATGTGAAACAGTACGTCGTTACTGATATTAAAACAATTTCTTTACTTTAAAGTAGCGTATTTCCACGTAAATTTATTAAAATAACGGAACACCAAAAAACGTGACTGTTCGCACATATTAATCTCTTACGGTACTACAAATTCGCAATCAGAGGCGCTTCTCAGTTAATAAGAGATCAAATAAAGCAAAAGAAAAACATGAAAACTTTGTATTTTTTCTGTCAACTGACGGTCTGTGCACTAAGTGGGAACTAGAACAACGCTAGTATATTTTTGAACAGTTGCCGAACTAATCACTTTTTGGGAACAGATCCAAATTTAAATGCAGGGCGACGACACATATTTTGAAAATTTACTTTTTCACCTTCACATGTACAAGAACACAAGAATTAGATACATGTGGTTGTGAATATCAGTTTGAGGACCCTGCAGTTAAAATTGGATCTAGTCCCAAGGAGTGACTAGTTCGGCAACTGTTCAAAAAGGTATTAGCGTTGTTCTAGTTCCCACGTAGCGCACAGATCGTCAGTTGACAGGAAAAATACAAAGTTTTCATGTTTTTCTTTGTCTTTATTTGCTCTCTTATTAACTGAGAAGTGGCGCTGATTGAGAAGATGTAGTATCGTGAGAGATTAATATGTACGAATACTCACATATTTTGGTGTTCCGTTTTTTTTAATAAAATAACGTGGAAATACGCTACTTTAAGGAATAGAAATTGTTTTAACATCAGTAACGACGCACTGTATCACATCTACATATATTGGATTATCAGAAATTTTTTTAATTTATTATTTGAAAAAATTACAAATTTTTCATTCACCATTTAAATTTTAATTATATCTCGACTGGTGAATAGGTAATACAGAGGGGGACAATTATCTCTCGACTAGCGAAGAGGTAATGCAGAAAGAGACAATTGACGATTCGTAGGATATTAACATTGAAAAACCATCTGTCCATTATATGAAAATTCGATAGTTGTGGAACTAGTGCTAGTCATGTTTGGAAGTAGTCAAAGACTAGTCATGCACTAGTCCGATTAACTTCAGGGGACGTACAAAAATAAATTTCCCTTAGATAGCGCGAAATGAAATGAATGCTCCAAACACGAAATAAGCATCTGCTGTGAATTTCTGCTGCTCAATTAATTTTTGTGTACTTTATTTAGCTTATTGTGAACAATAAGCATGCCCATCTGAGCCTAAGTTAAAACTTTGATGATATGCTTGTTTAAACTTTTTGTTGTAATTAATTTCTGTTGCCCTATTTAAGCCAAAGAAAAAATTTGTGCTTTGGGACAAAATATAAATTTGTTCCGGATGTTATACCTCCGAAAAGAGGTCCACGCCGAAGTTTTTCTTGTTGTAATTAATTCCTGAAGCCCTATTTTGGCCAAAATAAGAAAATGGGCTTTGGATCGTAAAGTAAATTTGTTCCTCATCCAGAGTAATCAATAAGATATCGGTAAAAACTTTAAAAGAAACGTTTAAGAAATTAATAACTACTAATACATATTACGTCTGGAGCATATACAGTGTCGGCCCAAACCTAAGCACCCTCTAAGGAAATTTTTTCTTATACCACATTTTTTTGAGAAAACGACGTTGTTGGTTAGCTTGTGTGTTTATTTTATTTATTTAAACGTTTAATATTGACAAACAAAAACTTAAAAAATTCAGGGTTTTATAAATTAAGGGCCAATTTCACAATGTTCAGTTAAAATTTAACTTTCAGATATATAAAAATTTTGTATGAAATTTTATGTCAAAGTGCCCTTTAAAGTTCCAGTTAAAGCTTAACTGAACATTGTGAAATTGGCCCTAAGAGTTAACATTTAATAAACATTAAAATTTTGAAACTTCATCGGACAAAACTTAACATTTAACATTTTTTAAAATAAATATTTAGTTGAAAACCCTTTATATTGGGTAACATTAGCACATCTTGAAAGCATAGAGGGCATTATATTATTAATGATGTCCTGCGATATCCATTCCCAAGTCTACTTTCAAAGCTTTAAAGAGATTTTTCTTGGTTTTGCAATTTTCCTTGTAGATTTTCGTGTTAACGTTCTCCCAGAGGTTCTCAATGGAATTCAAATCTGTGGACTGGCCAGGCCAACCAAGAACTTGTATCCCATTGCTCTGAGACCAGGCTTTACAAACTTAAGTGGTATGTGTTTGGATCGTTGACCTGTTGGAACCTCCATTTAAGTGGCATCTCTTGATCGGCATTAGGCAGCACCACATCATTTGGTATGTCAAAGTGCACAAAACAATCCATAATTCCTTTAGTCTAATGAATTGGCCCACTCAGACCATTACAATCCGTCCTCCGTGTTTTACAGAGGCTTTGCAAAACTTTGTATTTTTTTCATTTTGGTCTGCGTACTCGCCTTAATCCATCCGAATCTTTCATAATATACTTGAATTTGTAGTATTTGGATTCGTAGGACTTGGGTCCGTAGCATGATATCAAAGATTCGGATAAATTAAGGCGTGTACGCAGACCAAAATGAAAAAAATAGAAACTAAAGTTTTGCAAAGCCTCTGTAAAGCACGGAGGACGGATTGTAATGGTCTGAGGTTTTTTCTGTAGTCAAGGAAGTGGGCCAATTCATTAGACTAAAGGAATTATGGATTGTTTTATGCACTTTGACATACCAAATGATGTGGTGCTGCCTAATGCCGATCAAGAGACTTGGGAAGGGATATCGTAGGACATCAATAATAATATAATGACCTCTATGCTTTCAAGATGTGCTAATGTTACCCAATATAAAGGGTTTTCAACTAAATATTAATTTTAAAAGTTTTTATGAAATGTTAAGAAGGGGGTGCTTTAGTTTTGTCCGATGAAGTTTCGAAATTTTAATGTTTATTAAATGTCAACTCTTAATTTATAAAACCCCGAATTTTTTAAGTTTTTGTTTGTCAATAATAAACGTATAAATAAATAAAATAAACACACAAACTAACTCAATAACGTCATTTTCTCAAAAAAAATTTGATATAAGAAAAAATTTCCTTAGGGGGTGCTTAGGTTTTGGCCGACACTGCATATAGCCACTCCTTTCTCATAGAATACAATTTTTCTAAGAGTTTAGTTTAAAAATATTTCGCATTGCTATATTTTATTCTATGCTTAAAGTATGTATCCAACAAGGAAAGGTTTAGCATATTCCATTGAGTTGGTACGTTTTGTTCAGTTAATAACGAATTGTCTTCAAGTCGCAGATTCCTGCATTCATTGTTTTATTTTTTTCGAGATAGCCTTTCGAAATAACTAAAATTAACTTTTCGAAATTGGTTGCTTATTTTCAGAATTTAATGTGTAACATAAAATATTCGCATTAAAATTTGGTTTATTTTAAACATCCGCCATTTTATACAACTGTCTATGTATGCGTTGTATTTAATTAAGATTTAATATTCATTTGAACAAGATTAATTCAATTAAAAATTTATTAAAAAAATTTCTTATCCGTACCTTTTATTTGCAAGTTCCATATAATGTAAAATTTAATAAAATAATGCTTATTTCCTTTCTCTCTAAATATGTAAACGCGAAGACCTCAGAACGAAAACGATTACTGTGGTGTTTAAATATAAAGAAATATCAGGTGCAATACATTTCGAAACAAAAACAATATTAACATTTGAATATAAAAGTTTTGAATCGTCAGACTTTATTGAATAAACTCCCCAACACAAAATATCTTCAACATAATATGAACCAAACCAACTAGTACAAACTATTCACCCAGGCTCGTCAACAAAACCAACAACCCAGTGTTGCATTAAACTTTATGTATCTAGAAATCGAATCTATTACACTTGGCCAGTTCATAACTTCAATTTCAGTGTCGGAGTTCGGAATTGTTTGGCATCACTAATTTTGCCTTTCTGAGTGTTTGAGGAATTAACATTTCTGTTGCTAAAAAATTACGTCTTTTCTTACGTTTTTGTGGACACTTTATCTGGGCTTGTCCCAAGCAAATTTAGTTATCTGGGTTAAGTTATGCAGATTTGTTGCTTTCCCAAACGTTTGTTTATATGTGCTTATTACATGCCAAACAAAAGATACACAAAAACACTGCTTAAGTTGTGTAATGTCAAAGCTTATTCGATGCATACTTTTGCTTTTTGATGCAAGTAGGGAAAAAAGTGAATTTTTTTAAATTTTAAACTCAAAAAGCGATTAATTTTTTATATGGCGTTCATGCCTTTTTTTATTAAAAATAAAAATATACGAGCAGACCCGTGAACACAGGGAGATTTTAGGGTTCATTTATAAAAGTTCAAAATCTAAAATTTACTACGATTTTTGATGCTCAAGCCTAATGTATACTTTCAGATCGCACCATGGGGAACCGTGCCAATAGCTGTGTTCCGATGGCAGCGGATCTGATCCAGATCAGATTCACTTTCAAACAAAACAAAAACAAATTCAGATCCAAACCGCGTTCGGAAAATTTTACTGGATCAAATGTTCAGAAAATTACGAGTTTTATTGGGTAGCACTGGTTTATATCTTGACGGTTTGGTATTTACTATCAAAAACATTTCATAACATTTCAAAATAATTTAGAAAATTATTAAAATTTTAAAGGATTTAAGGATTAACAACTGAGAGAATTGCGATCATCGAAAATCTTGATCTTATTGAAAAACGCAAATTGAAAAACAAGTTATTGGAGTACATACTTCAATGACATGATCTGGTATTTTGTACCAACGCACACTGGTTCAAAATCCTTAAAAGCTGTCCAAAACTCGAAAAAACGGATTTTTTTAATTTACTTGTCTGATAGACCTTAAATTCGATAAGAAAGATCTAGGCAAAGATAAAAGTAATAAAAAGATAGTTCACTCAGTGCAACGAAATGGCACCAAAAAATTTCAAAATTTCAGCAGCCCTTAAAAAGCGTTTATTTTCATGCTAAAGAGAGCTTAAGTTTTATCACCGATCAGCATTCGTGCATGCTTGCCGAATACGAACCGTTTCTTTTGCATTAACTTACGCTTGTCGAAGTCTTTTCGTTTTTTATTTTACATAATTTTGTTTTTTGTAAAGAACTGCTGCACTACACTAGGGTGCGTTTATTTACAAAAAAAAGCTAGTAGCGCTGAATGAATTTATGGTACACCATTACGTACGTACAAAGTATATATCCGCAGTTCATTCATGAAAATATAATGCGTCTTCATTATTATCTCGGAAACCACACAGCGAAGTTTGTCGCCAGGCTCTTGAGTGGAATCCACAAGGTAGTAGAGCACGTGGTAGACCCAAAACCAACTGTAAGAAGTCGCTGGAAAAGGAAATCCAAGAATCGGTAAAGTCGTGGCAAGACATTAAACGTATCGCAAGGGATCGTGACAAATGGAGAGATTTCATATTGGCCCTATGCTCCTCCTAGGAGTTAAAGGAGAGTACATACATACATTATTATCTTGCCAGTTCCTGCTACACATGCAGCCTGAACTACTGACGCAAATTTATAAGAAGTTATTTTCATTCAAACATCCTGCTACGCGGGCGGCATGTTTGAGAGAAGACTGAACGTGTAACAGCTGCGCTCTTTTCCGCGCTTCCTGAACTCTTAGGATGTACAAGTCCCTATTAGTCGATCTAAAACAGGAAATAATGAAATGCACACGAGAAAAATTATAAATTAAATATTTAATTTAATTTTCTTATTCAGATTTTTATCTGGAGAATCCAGACGAATCCAGACAACATGGCAACCCTATGCTACACATATTTATTTATTTATTTCAATTCATAGTACAAAAAGATTTAATCTTTGTAGACATACTAGTAATGCCCATGATACAATTATAGGAGGTTATCGCAGCTTCTCACAATTTTGGAGACAACCACATAGATTTACAATTTCAGAAGAGAAAAAAAAAACAATAACCTCATACGATGAAAGAGCGATTCTTCTGAGCAAAGAGGGACGTTTTATAACTGCGTTTACCTTCAATTTAATTATATTGTCATGGTGGTGCCGCACAATGGGAGGGTTTGTATGGAACGGCTGTCATATATAGTAATAATAGAGCTAGGCTATTAAAATTTGGTACAGATGTTTTTTACATTAAAATAATATAAATCTGTGACTACGAACAAAATCCGCCGACGGACACGCCTACCCCCCATACAAAGATAGGGCGTGGTCGGAATTTTTTTCAAAATGGGTATCAATTTCCAATAACTTGACCCCGCTGATTTCAAAAATGTTAAAAATTCTGAGGTATCTTTTATAGTTTTCAAGTTATGCGAAATAAACGAAAATTTACTTTATAACTAGATTTTGTTTGTTTGTGTATTTGTCCCTTACTTACTCGGAAACTAAGTAACCGTTTTTAAAGAAGTTGTTACATTGTGTTAGTACAAAAAAAGGCTAAGTTATATGCTAAAAATGTGGGCGGTGCCACGCCCTCCAAAAAATCAACTAATCATATCTCCGAAACCCTTTGACGCAGATAAGTGAGATTTGGTAAATATGTAAAAATCATCAGGAAAAATAATGTTCACTGGAAAAATGGGCGGAGCCACGCCCTCAAAAAATAAATTCATTATTTCTCTGGCAATATTTGCCGCACTTATATATGATTTGGTACATATGCCAAAGTGGGCGGTGCCACGCCCCTCTGAATGCTGATTCATCATATCTCAGAAACTGCTTGACGTAGATAGACAAAATCTGGTACATATGCAAAGGGAATTTGAAAAAAAAAAAAAATATCAATGAAAAAATGAGCACTACCGCGCCCTCTTAAAATAAAATTTGTTATATTACTGACGCTACTTGACACAAATTATAAGATTTGGTAAAATGCTTCGCTATACTAGTCCAAGTAAAGAGAGGGCAATTTCCAAGGGGCTTTACCTACTACTCTTTCGTTAAAAAAAGCATCTTTCGAATTTAAGCAGACTATAAGCTTAAAATTGATAAATCTGTTGTAAAACGTTGAAGAATATAAAGAAATAAAAATAGTTTGTTTTCTCAAAAACTGCAACAGGAAAAAATTCATAGAAAAAAAAAGTTCTCAAAAAAGGCAGTAGGGACTTTGCATTTTGATTAAGCATACTTGGCCACATATTATATTGGAAAATAATGAAAATCAGAAAATCCGGCCTGTTCCGTAATCCGTGTAATTTCAATTACTTTTAATTTCGAAGACTTGTTGATTACTTTTTATTTTCGATGTGGATGTGAAGCCTATTCAACGACTGTTCAAGACGTTTAACTTTTCACAGTAGAAACGTAAACTTTTTAGCTGTCAGTTAAAAAATACACACAAGTAAACACGATTTATGAATCAAAATGCTTTTTATTAAATTTATTAACTTTAATTGAGTTTCACGTTAACAACGGCTGCTGCAATGCACTTGAAATTATAACTGCTAGCAATTTTGTCTGTCAAAATAATGTATTAGGTGAGATGCCCAATTATGGGGTTTCCTCTGATTTGAGGGAATTTTAGAAAGTTTTTTTTCATACTTTGTGCATTTTATTGGGTTAATTGGATGTTCTTTTACAATTTAAGAAATAAAATCAGGTGGCATATTGTTTTCGAACTATTCTTACTAACACCATGATATAATGAAATGTCAAATAATTCACACAAACACTGACTTCGAAAATGCCAAAACGCCGACTTTTTACTTGTCATCGGAAAAAATATTTTTTTAGTTAAAGTTTTTTATTTTATCAATATTTACAATATTACATTTGTAATAAAAATTAGAATTAATCGATAAAAAAGGGAAAAACTCTGGAGCTTATACGTGTGTATTTTTTTTTTTTTCATTTGATCAATAAAACAGCTTAAAAAAAGCAAAATTAATTGAAAAGTCGTAGCATAATGCCGACTTTTCAAAAAGTTTTGCATTCCACTTTATACCCACTTTCACGTGAAAGTGGAATTGGGAACAGGGCGGATAGTGTTTTTTTTTTTTAATGCCAAAGTTTTCAAAATTTATCGAATTTGACTTTTTGAGCTTAAATTTTCGAAAAATCACCATAATTCACGTATTATAAATAAAAACTTAAACAAATGTTTTTTTCAAAACTAAATGCTTGTACTTTTTGCCAAAATGCTATTTTGACACATCTCGATGCAAACGAATTCAAAATAGCGTTCCAAAAAAGTCAATTTATTATGTCCCGTCAAAAACTACAATATGAAAAAGTTCATAAAAAAAAAGTTCTCAAAAAAGGCAGCAGGGACTTTCCATTTCGATTAAGCATACTTTTCCACATATTATATTGAAAAATAATGAATATCAGAAAATGTGTTTTTTTTAATGTCAAAGTTTGCAATTTTCCATTTTTACCATTTTTTTTTTTTTAATATTTGAAAAATCCCTATTATTCACATAAAATCTACAAAAAAAAAATAGGTTATTTTTAACAAAGTAGAAACAATATACTTTCCTACGATATGCTTCATAAGTGCATCCGGCTTAAAACAAATAACTAGAGCGTTTATCCAGTACTTTCTAATTTAAAAATTTCGATAGAGCATTTTTGCTATTTAAAGTCCAACTTTGAGCCCACTGTGTTACTAAAGCAAAACAAAATTTTATAGTTTTTTTTTTTCGTCCCCAAGTATTATCTGACGATTGGCTTTAACATTTTTTAAATCCATAGCACTTTCAAATTTTACCTATTTATGGCCCAATCTCCCATTGTGGGGCGGTGGAAGATATATACGTATAGCTTATTTTCCCAATCAACTTAACTCGTTCCGACACAAAAATTTCACGGAAGAAAACTACTTAAAAATATCTATACTGCAGAATCAAGAATACATAAACATGAACGTCACTTCGATGTCAGGGATGTTAACTCTGTAAAATTATACGCGGAAACAGTAATAACAAATTCATCTGTTTCGCGTAAGAGAAATGACAGATATATCGATTTCTCTGAATCAATAATAGAAAAATTTCCTTCCAGAATAGCACCCATTATGTTTCTGTCCTTTTCTATACTTTTGCCTTAGCTCATAAGTACCTTATTGGAAAGAACGAAGTCATTAGTAAAGCAGTCGTTTTTTTTATTTATTTTTTTTTTTTTTAATGTTCTTGAACACTTAGGACTTATAGTCCAAGAGCCAGCGCCTAAAAACAACTTTGCGTTTCTAAAAGCTGAATTTTTTACAGTTGGTTATAGTAATTGTGTACATCAATAATCTGTCGGTCAGTCAAGCGAACTGTAGAACAGGCGGCTGCTACATGGCCTCAAACATGTAAAATTTCGATTTTTCTGCAAACAATTTCTAAAAGCTGAAACTTCTTATACACGTTATATAATGCATACAAATAACATTTTTGTCGGTCAGTCAGTTAAACGTTAGAACGGGGCTAGTCAGCACGCCCCAATATATGTGCAAAAAATGAATCAAGTCAAAATTATTTCTAAAAGCTGAAATTTTTTTTAGGGGTACTTTATTGTATATTAACCACAAATAAATCAGTCAGTCAACTATATTGTAGAACAACCTTTGTCAGCAAGCTGAACAAAGCAAAAAAAATGGTTACTAAAAGCTGAAAATTTTTTTAGGGCTAAAAAAAAAAAAATGGTTTTTAAAAGCTGAAATTTTTATTAGGGGTACTTTATTGTATATTAACCACAAATAAATCAGTCAGTCAACTATATTGTAGAACAACCTTTGTCAGCAAGCTCAACAAAACAAACAAAAATGGTTTTTAAAAGCTGAAAATTTTTTTAGGGTACTTGATTGTATATTATCCACAAATAATTCAGTCAGTCAACTATATTGTAGAACAATCTTTGTTAGCAAGCTCAACAAAACAAACAAAAATGGTTTTTAAAAGCTGAAAATTGTTTTAGGGGTACTTGATTGTATATTAACCACAAATAAATCAGTCAGTCAACTATATTGTAGAACAACCTTTGTCAGCAAGCTGAACAAAGCAAAAAAAAATGGTTACTAAAAGCTGAAAATTTTTTTAGGGCTAAAAAAAAAAAATGGTTTTTAAAAGCTGAAATTTTTATTAGGGGTACTTTATTGTATATTAACCACAAATAAATCAGTCAGTCAACTATATTGTAGAACAACCTTTGTCAGCAAGCTGAACAAAGCAAAAAAAATGGTTACTAAAAGCTGAAAATTTTTTTAGGGCTAAAAAAAAAAAAATGGTTTTTAAAAGCTGAAATTTTTATTAGGGGTACTTTATTGTATATTAACCACAAATAAATCAGTCAGTCAACTATATTGTAGAACAACCTTTGTCAGCAAGCTCAACAAAACAAACAAAAATGGTTTTTAAAAGCTGAAAATTTTTTTAGGGGTACTTGATTGTATATTATCCACAAATAATTCAGTCAGTCAACTATATTGTAGAACAACCTTTGTCAGCAAGCTCAAAAAAAAAATTTTCAGCTTTTAAAAACCATTTTTTTTTTTTTGTTGAGCTTGCTGACAAAGGTTGTTCTACAATATAGTTGACTGACTGAATTATTTGTGGATAATATACAATCAAGTACCCCTAAAAAAATTTTCAGCTTTTAAAAACCATTTTTGTTTGTTTTGTTGAGCTTGCTGACAAAGGTTGTTCTACAATATAGTTGACTGACTGATTTATTTGTGGTTAATATACAATCAAGTACCCCTAAAACAATTTTCAGCTTTTAAAAACCATTTTTGTTTGTTTTGTTGAGCTTGCTGACAAAGGTTGTTCTACAATATAGTTGACTGACTGATTTATTTGTGGTTAATATACAATCAAGTACCCCTAAAAAAATTTTCAGCTTTTAAAAACCATTTTTGTTTGTTTTGTTGAGCTTGCTGACAAAGGTTGTTCTACAATATAGTTGACTGACTGATTTATTTGTGGTTAATATACAATCAAGTACCCCTAAAAAAATTTTCAGCTTTTAAAAACCATTTTTGTTTGTTTTGTTGAGCTTGCTGACAAAGGTTGTTCTACAATATAGTTGACTGACTGAATTATTTGTGGATAATATACAATCAAGTACCCCTAAAAAAATTTTCAGCTTTTAAAAACCATTTTTGTTTGTTTTGTTGCGCTTGCTGACAAAGGTTGTTCTACAATATAGTTGACTGACTGATTTATTTGTGGTTAATATACAATCAAGTACCCCTAAAAAAATTTTCAGCTTTTAAAAACCATTTTTGTTTGTTTTGTTGAGCTTGCTGACAAAGGTTGTTCTACAATATAGTTGACTGACTGATTTATTTGTGGTTAATATACAATCAAGTACCCCTAAAACAATTTTCAGCTTTTAAAAACCATTTTTGTTTGTTTTGTTGAGCTTGCTGACAAAGGTTGTTCTACAATATAGTTGACTGACTGATTTATTTGTGGTTAATATACAATCAAGTACCCCTAAAAAAATTTTCAGCTTTTAAAAACCATTTTTGTTTGTTTTGTTGAGCTTGCTAACAAAGATTGTTCTACAATATAGTTGACTGACTGAATTATTTGTGGATAATATACAATCAAGTACCCCTAAAAAAATTTTCAGCTTTTAAAAACCATTTTTGTTTGTTTTGTTGAGCTTGCTGACAAAGGTTGTTCTACAATATAGTTGACTGACTGATTTATTTGTGGTTAATATACAATCAAGTACCCCTAAAAAAATTTTCAGCTTTTAAAAACCATTTTTGTTTGTTTTGTTGAGCTTGCTAACAAAGATTGTTCTACAATATAGTTGACTGACTGAATTATTTGTGGATAATATACAATCAAGTACCCCTAAAAAAATTTTCAGCTTTTAAAAACCATTTTTGTTTGTTTTGTTGCGCTTGCTGACAAAGGTTGTTCTACAATATAGTTGACTGACTGATTTATTTGTGGTTAATATACAATCAAGTACCCCTAAAAAAATTTTCAGCTTTTAAAAACCATTTTTGTTTGTTTTGTTGAGCTTGCTGACAAAGGTTGTTCTACAATATAGTTGACTGACTGATTTATTTGTGGTTAATATACAATAAAGTACCCTTAATAAAAATTTCAGCTTTTAGAAACCATTTTTTTTTTTTTAGCCCTAAAAAAATTTTCAGCTTTTAGTAACCATTTTTTTTGCTTTGTTCAGCTTGCTGACAAAGGTTGTTCTACAATATAGTTGACTGACTGCTTTATTTGTGGTTAATATACAATAAAGTACCCCTAAAAAAAATTTCAGCTTTTAGAAATAATTTTGACTTGATTCATTTTTTGCACATATATTGGGGCGTGCTGACTAGCCCCGTTCTAACGTTTAACTGACTGACCGACAAAAATGTTATTTGTATGCATTATATAACGTGTATAAGAAGTTTCAGCTTTTAGAAATTGTTTGCAGAAAAATCGAAATTTTACATGTTTGAGGCCATGTAGCAGCCGCCTGTTCTACAGTTCGCTTGACTGACCGACAGATTATTGATGTACACAATTACTATAACCAACTGTAAAAAATTCAGCTTTTAGAAACGCAAAGTTGTTTTTAGGCGCTGGCTCTCCGGCTATTAGTTCTTTAAGGTTATTAACCCAGTGAAGGAGAGAAGGAAAAAAGGACCGGACGTGTTTTATTTTTCCAGTAAATTCCATAGTGTTCTACATAAGTAAGAATTGTTTTCGTTTAGTTTAGGAGAAGAACCTATTTAGGAATTTCGCCATATTCGAATTTAGCGACTCAAAATCCATATCAAAAGTTTAACAGTGTAAGTTTTACAACAAAATTTTTTCCATATTAAGGACCACTTTTCGGTTTTTAAAATGGTTTGGGATGCATCAAATGTTTTCTGAAATTGACCAAATTTTACATGCTGCTTATTTTGATTGATTGATTGATTTATTCTTATTTTTTCCATCCATATAAATATAAGTTAACAATATTCAATACTGATCATTTAATTTTCTTATATATAACTTATGTCTAGGATAAGGAAAAGATAAGTATTGGCAATATGAGCATTAAAATGCTGTATTTATTGCCACGCACATCTTAAAAAAAAGAAGAAAATTCAAGTTTGAGTAAAAGAATAAGGCGAAGAAGAAAAGAAAAGTTAGATAGGAGTATTATAAGCTTAAGACGAAAGTAACAAATAAAAGAACAGTATGAAAATTGAAAGAAATTAAAATCAAAACGTGTTTAGAGAAGTGAAAATTTGAAAATAAAAACAAAATATCAAAGCAGCAAAAAAAGATTGAAATTGATAAACGTAGCAATGTTTCTATTTCACTAGAATTATAATTAAGAAGCCATACTTTTAAATGTTTCAGAAAACCGTTTAATGTTCTTATCAGTTTTGAGTTTTGTGACAATTTATTATACAGTCTACAGGAAATAATAGAATAGCTATTGCGATGAGCTGTCGTACGAAAAATTGGAATTGATGCATTTTGAGAACTGCGAAATGAATAAGCATGAGATCTACCCAAAAAAATTTAACGTTTCGTATAAAATGTTTTGAGCACACAGAAATAAAAAAGATGAACTGGCAAGATGTTGAAACTCCTAAATATAATCATGTATGGTGATCTGTTTCTGACATTGACAAACATTCTAACAGCGCATTTTTGTAATGTCAACAATGGCCGTATTTTATAAGCGTAAGAGCTGCCCCAGCAAGTAATACCTTAATGAAACAATCCAAAATAAAACATTTTCATGGTGTTGGAAAAGCCTAACTTTTTGAGCTCGTAAAATTTTCTTATAACCGTGCAAAGATATATTTTTAATGCATTTGTATGCTCTCGCCAGTTAAGATTACTATCTACAATTAACCCGAGATATCTAAAAGATTTTACAGATTCTATTTTAAAACATTTAGGGCTGATCAGCATTAAAAGTACATGGGTGATTGGATAATAAATTAAAACGGCTACAATTTGGATCATGGTATAATAGCCGTATTCACGATCTTGTTACATCGTACCAAATGCAAATTTGCAAGAATATATAATTGTGAGCATATACTGTTGTAAATTGATTTTGCAAACATTTTAGAACAGCTGTTTTTTGTTTTGCTTGCAAAACAAAAATTTGAATTTAAAATTTTTTGAAATTTAATTTTGCATTAAAGGAAAAGAACTATCCTAAACGCTGCGTCTTGTCTTAGTCCTTGTCATTGCAAATATTACAGTGTGCTTAATTTAAAAGCATTGAACTTATGTATAAAATCAAAACCATAAGCAAATTTCATTTCATTTGTATGTTTAAAATAATTTTTAAATTTCAAAACAAATGTCAAAAATACAAATGTCAGTAAGTAGTTTTGAAATTGTGTTCTCAATCACACATGGAAAAATAAAATAAGTCACAATAAACTCTTGGAAATCAATCGTGCAATAGGTTTTTGTCTTGCAAATTTGGTCTTGCCTACAAGACTCTTGCTTTTGAAAAATCAATAGAATTTGTTTTTGTAATTTCAAATAATTTTGCATTTGCTACGATGCAACAACATCGTGAATACGACTAATATAACTAATTGGGGCGCAACTTGCTGAGTTAGGCTTACATACATAAGTCTGGTTTTATTACTATTACTAAGCATATGTCCGGCAAACCATTGTCTTAAGATATCTACATCATTATTCATTTCTACGAAAAGATCAAAATGAGTAAAGGCAGCATAAGAAATGCATAGATCATCGGCAAAAGCTGTTACCTAACCACAATGTAAATGTAAATCAAGAAAACAATGGAGCCAAGTACGGATCCTTGGGGAACACCTAAATTTATTGTTGCTGGATCGCTAAGACAGTTGCATATTTTAACGCTTTATGTACGATTCTTCAAATAAGATGCAAACCAGTCGTGCATTTTACCACGAAAACCAATGGCATGAAGTTTGTTTAGCAGGATTCTATGATCGACTATATCAAATGCTTTTGTTATGTCGACAAAAAGGCACGCGCATAGTGTATCTGTTGATACACCTTTCTTAAATCCAAATTGTTTCGAGCTTGGAAAATTAGTGCTACCTAGGAAGCTGATTATGCGCTTTTTAATTGCTTTTTCAAAAATTTTAAAAATGCCAGAAAGAAAGAGAAAATTCAAAAATTTTATACTACCCCACCATACATACTGCTTCTTACAAAAAAGGTGCTATTACTTTTGATCGTATAACCCACCGTTTTAGAGGCTTTAAAAACCAGTATTCTCGAAATCCTAACAGTTTTTCAAGAATATCTTTTTAACGATGAGTCGCACAAAAAAAAAATGTAATATGATTTGGCGAGGAGAGAAGAAGCGACCTTTGAGCCTGAATAGCTTTTTATGCGCACCACGGTGCTCTACGAAGCGGTTTTTTTCTATATTTTTTATGGTACAGCAGTATCTCCATATAAAAGAAACTGAAAAAAAAAAAATCCACAAACAAAAATAAAAATAGTAATTTATTTTGCGATGTTGAAATCGAATCCGACATCAGAATTGCTCTATCTCTAATGGTTTTTGAGATATATGTACCTAAAAGTCGAAAAAACAATGTTTTTTTTTTTTCTATGTTTGGGGTTATATAAGAAGACAAGGTAATTTCTTTACATAAAACTTGATATAGTAGTTAAAAGCACCTGTGTTTTTCTTTAAAACTTAATTTAAATTATTTCGAAATCTTTTTTTTTAACTTTTAACCATTGAAAATTTTGATTTTAATACTCCGCGAAAACAGCTTTTGAGAAAAATCTAAATTTTCAATGGTTAAAAAGTGGGCGTGGTACTTTCCCGATTTCGCCCATTACGTAGGCTGCTATATATATTTCTGGCCTAGGCAACGCTAATGTCAATAGCTAAAATCTGGCAACACCATAATAAAGTTTGACATTTTTTAGCATAAACGTACTCAGAATGTTTTGACGTACGACCACCATTTGTGTTGTTTACAGTGGCTTGAAAAAATCAATTTGGAAAAAAAATGGAATTAACTCGTGAACATTTTCGGGCGATAATTTTTCACGACAAGAGTGTATCCATGAACTTAAATCTGTATGGCGATAAAGCACCATTCTATAGCACTGTCAAAAACTGGTTTAATGAATTCAATCGTGGCCGACGCTCGCTCAAAGACGAATTCCGTGAAGGTCGTCCAAAAACGGCCGTTGTGCCAGAGAACATTGATGCCGTGCCTGATAATGCAAGATCGTCATGTGACATACCGTGAGATAGAGGCATCCTTGAGCATTAGTTCCACTCCAATACATTCGATTTTGCATGAACACTTAGTTGTAAAAAACGTTTGTACATCAAAACGTTGTGAGTACGTTTATGCTAAAAATTGCAAACTTTATTATGGTGTTTCCAAATTTTAGCTATTGACATTAGTGTTGCCTAGGCCAGAAATATATATAGAAGCTCACGTATAAGGCATTGATAGCCAGTAGTTGTGTACCAAATTTCATAAAAATATCTTATACGGTTCAAAAGATATGACAAAATTAAATAAAAAGTTTAGGGCGGTGTCACGCCTCTTCATATGTATATACTAAGTCAAAGTCTATTTCATTCTTTAGAATGTGCTAATGCGCATCATTTTCCAAAGTTTCATTAAAATCGCAATAGCCGTTCTTGAGAAAAACATTGCAACAGTTTTCTTATACACAATTTTAGACCCTATAAAAAGAGAAGATATCTCAGAAACCATACAACATAAAGCGATTCTAATGCCAGATTCGGATTTAGAATCGCCAAATACATACAAAATGTTTGTTTGTTGTATTTTTTCCAATTTTTTTTTATAAAAACATAAGTTTCTTAAATATTGTTTAAAAAATTATATAATTCCGACCACGCTCCAAAATGTTTCCGATTTTAAATAAAAAAAAAAAAAAATTTTAAAAAAAAAAATATCATCAAAATCGGAGCAGTTCTTGAGGACTTCCGTCTAAAACAAGGGTGTCAGCGTTTTCAAATCACTGAGCCAAGCAAAGTCAGCGCAAAATTTTCGTTTTTACAACAACTTCAAATTCCTCGAAGGGCACAATCACATAAACTATTTTTCATAAATGTTTTCATTCCAAGAAATTTTGACGAGCTCAAAAAATAACAATAAATATTATTTCTGTGATTGTTCTACTTCTGGGGAAACTTGCAAAATATTGAAATCTGTGGTCGCGCGGAAAAACCAGGTAATTTAATTTTTTTGGAAAATTAAAAAACCATGAAAAATAGAATGTTTTTTGATTTACAATTATTCTATCAGAGCGAAATTTGAATAATGCATATCATTTCCAAGTTATTAAGAAACAAAAAATTGCATAAATGATACATTTTGGGAAATAACAAGGTAACTCCATACCGTTTGCGGAAAAACCAGGCAACTCCACAAATTTTTTAATTTAGCTAGAAAATTCAACAGAAATCCAAATACAATTTCCGATTTCGCTGAAATTTGGTACATGGTTTCGTTTCATGCCTAGTCTTTGAGAAATGGGAAAAAAAAATTTTGCGATTTTTTTTATGGCTTGTGGAGTGCAAAAATGGAAAAATCCGTAAAATGTGACGAACTCTCCTCAAATAATTGTCAATAACTTGGCCTTTTCTTAACCGAATTTCATGTTTAGACCTGTTTTGGAAAGGTATTGAATCAGGCTATAAGCAATAAAATGGTGATAAAAAGTACATAATTTACTACTATTTTAGTACTTTTTAGTTGGTATGATTTTTTGAAAATTTAAAAATATGGTCCGACCACAAAATGGCCTATAACTGAAACATTTTTTAACACATTTTCATGTTCGGACCATTTTTAGAAAGGTATTGAATTACGCTATGCGCCCAAAGTAATTTTTTGCTTCGTTGGGTTGTTACATTCTCATATATTGAAAATAGAACATCTTTTTGGAAAAACCAGGTAACTCCATTTTTGCGGAAAAACCAGGTTACTGACCGTGTTTAGCTGTATTTGTGCCTAAAATTAAGTGAAATTTCTTAAAAAATCTTCATTCTCATTCAAAATAGAATTTCCCTACGTTATTTTACGCCAGAAAACGAATAAAATGAAAAAACATGCTAAGTTCATCAAAAAAAGTAAAACGCATTTTTCTCCCGTTTTAGAAAAATGGAGTTACCTAACTTTTCCGCGCGGCCACAGAAATATTTTTGTTTTTGTAGGAGAGTCAAAATTGGCTCACTTTTGTTCTACGCTGACACCCTTGGTCTAAAAGGATTTATTGTCTCCACTATTTATTTATACATAAAGCAAAACACGGCAAGTGTACCAGCTGAACATTTTTTTGTGGTCGATTTAGCCCTGCAAGATTTGGTCCTAGTACTATTTGTTGTTACAATACAGGGTGTTGAAGTTGACGATTTAAAAAATGCAATTCGGTAAATTTTCATTCAATGTTATATAACTTTTCCATTTCTTAATCGATTTTCTTAAATAGTATTTTATTTTCTTCATAAATATATAGTCTATGATATAAAAAAACAAAATATTATAAAAAACTTATTTTTTCTTGTATAAATTTGAAGATGATTTTGATTTTTTCTTAATTTTTTCAAAAAAAAATAAAATGATTTTTTTTGAAATCAATGTATTTCGCCAAAACTAACCAGCCAACCAAAAAGTAATGTGAAAATTATTTGTAGGTAATTTAATTACCTTTAATGTGGCATATAACACGTTTAAACACAAACATTGGTTCTTGAGATATTTGTACTTAAATGGAACTATCTTTTTTTTTTTTTTGGTCCAAAAACCGAAAATGACCGATATCTCAAAAAGGACACGAAAAAAAAATGCGATGTTCGGAATCAGCAGCCCATTTTACATATAAAATGAATAATGGCATTTAGGCTGTAAGCTAGTGTGATTAAAGCTGTCGATGGGTTTCTGTTTTTTCCATTTTCGCTTTTTAATAAGATCAGGGGCTGCATGCATGTCCAACAAATTGGGCTAATTTTCAATAATCTTCTTTCTCTCAGTTGTTAATTCTTAAAGGAATCACTAAATCCCGTTTTTAGAAATAAAATTTTAATAATTTTTCAAAACTATTTTGAAATGTTATGAAATGTTTTTGGCAGTAAATGCCAAACCGTCAAGAAATAAGCCAGTGCTACCAAATAAAGCCGTAATTTTCCAATAAAATTTTCCGAACATGTTTTGGATCCAGCAAATGGAACCAAGATCTGAGCTAGTGCTGAATTTGTTTTTGTTTCGCTTGAAAGCGGATCTGATCTGGATCAGATCCGCTGCCATTGGAACACAGCTGTAGTTTACTTTCGAGAGACTTTCGCTTCAAAATTCACAAATAATTCTAAATCTTCAACAACAGATACTGAAACGTAGTTTTTCTTTTCCCAATTTTTTAGTTATTTACATATATTGCGTTTAAAAGCCAATTTTCCCTACAGTTGGCAGCAATTGAATGCAGAATTATTTGCATCTTCGAATTTGACGGGTTAAAAATTCTACAATTTTTGCTTTTTTTTTAGAAACGAAAGGAAAAATGCGACATTCAGAAGGAGGGCAGAAAAAATTCAGAATTTTTTTGAAAAAGGAAAACGCTATTAGATTACGATTACAGTAATCGTAATTTTAAAAAAGTCGAAATTACAGTAATCGTAATTTTAAAAAAGTGGAAATTACAGTAATCGCAATTTTAAAAAAGTCGAAATTACAGTAATCGTAATTTTAAAAAAGTCGAAATTACGATTACTGTAATCGTAATCTTAGCTCGTGCGTTGGACGATTACTGTAATCCTAATCGTCTTTTTTTATTTAATCGTAATCCTTATCGCCCAGCTCTGATTGAAAATATAGGTAGCACATTTTAAAAGGATATTAAAATATCATGACACCAATATTTTTCAAATCCATCCAGGGGTTCCCAACTTATAATGGCTTTCATAGATTCTATTCTTCTAATAGAAGATACATTGCATTCTTGCACTTGTTGAGAGCGGATGTTTGTCTAGTTGCTCTGTTCTATATTTCTATTTAAAAGTTGTAAATTGCTGTTTTAATGGAGGTAGTTTGCGGGAAATGTTCCAAAAATTTTTCTCGGGACGAAGCCTCTATAGTTCCATGCAGGGGTTTCTGCGGAAAGGTGTTCCACGGAAGTTGCTGGGAAGTGAAATTGGCCTGTTATGATTTGCAGCTGTAATCGTCATTTGGGTTACTACTGCTTGAAGTGCGTTGATGTTCCGGCTAAGATCGTATCGAATTTTGAGAATGTGCTAATTGTCATAAAGGCTGAATTTGAAAATTTCGAGAAATTATTTGGTTCGAAATTTTAAGACTTAATTGACCTATGTACGGAGAAGCTTAGATGTGTAAGTGAGAAAGTGATAATGGGCCTTATCGTAAATAAATGTTCTCGAGAATTTATTCGCTAACTCCCTGGTTTGCAATCGCAAAAAAAATTTCGTGGAAAGGGAAAATTCACTGGAAACATCATGTAATCGGCAATAAGTTGGGAGCGAGTTTTTATACCCTACACCCAGGGTATATTCACTTTGTCCTTCCGTTTGTAACGCAGAGAAGGAGGCGTGGCAGGTATAGAAAAGTATATATATTCTTGATCAGCGTCACCCCCTGAGTCGATATAGCCATGTCCGTCTGTCTGGCTGGCTGGCTGGCTGGCTGGCTGGGTGGCTGGCTGGGTGATGTGTGTGGAAATACACTTTTTGGGAAAACTAAGCAAGATAATTCAATGAAATTTGGTACCTTGCCTCCGTCATCAAAGATAGCTCGGGGGATTGAAAATGAGCAAAATCGGTCAACGGACACGCCTACCGCCCATACAAAAAATATATTCAAAATGCAATTTTAGGAGTATTTTTCACGACAATGCAACCAAAATACACATAAATACCAGAAATTGTAAGCGCAAGCTCTGAGAAAAAACTGAGCGAACTCGGACAAAAGGGCGTGGCACCTCCCATATAAGCAAAAGCTTCAAAACGCTATACTGAAAGCGATTTTTGAGATATTTGAACCAAATTTAACTCAGACACTAAGAACTATAAATGAAAGCTCTCAACAAAAATTGGGTGAAATCGGACAAGGGGGCGTGGCACCTCCCATATAAGCAAAAGCTTCAAAGCGCTATACTGAAAGCGATTTTTGAGATATTCGAACCAAATTTAACTCAGACACTAAGAACTATAAATGAAAGCTCTCAACAAAAATTGGGTGAAATCGGACAAGGGGGCGTAGCACCTCCCATATGAGCAAAAGTTTCAAAATGCCATACGGAAAGAGTTTTTTGAGATAATCCAAACAAATTTCACTCAAATACTAAAGACTATAAATGCACGCTCTAAGCTAAAACTAGAGGAACTCGGACAAGAGGGCGTGGCACCTCCTATATAAGCAAAAGCTTCAAAAGACTATGCTGAAAACATTTTTCACTCAGACATTTAAACCTATAAATGCAAGCTCTGAACAAAAACTGGGTGAACTCGAACAAGAGGGCGTAGCACCTCCCATATGAGCAAAATTTTAAAAATACTGCAGTGTAGGGTATTTAATGTTTGGCCAGGCCAAATTTTACACCCTTACTAGTTTCACTTTTATTTGTTAAATTTGCTCCTCAACTTTTTGCTAGGGAGTACTAATGTATAAATGAATAATTATAAATAACGTTTGACAAATTAAAAACTTTAGTACAACAATTTTAAAGCTTATTGAAATAGCTTTCATATGACACTATAGTTTTTAATATTCATCCAAGCGTTTCCAACTTATACTGGTTCTGCTAAAACTACTTTTCACTCAAATTTTTTTTTTTTTTGAAACTTCTTGGTGCAAACTTTTGATTTTTCAAATCCACTTAAATGATTAAAGACATTTTTACTTTAAAAAGCAAAGCATTAACTTAAATTTCACTGCTGCAATTGCTTCTTTTTCTTCTGTTGCAATTGCTGTTTCTTGTTTATCTTATTATTAAGTCAGCTGTCAAAATCCAGTGGAAAATGGAAAAAAAATGTCAACGATTTATAGAAAAAAGCGTTGCCACATATTTTTTTTTTTTTTTCAGCGTTCAGACAGGTTGTTTGCGCAAAATTTCAAAGGTATGGGAAAGACTCAGCGTTGCCAGATATTGTTTTTGTGTAAAATGTCAACGCTCTTGGAAGAACACAGCGTTGCAAACTGGTTATTTCTGAAAATGTCAACGATATTAAAATAAAAAAAATATCCCTGCAGGAAGCGGAGTTTCCATTCATGAAACACAACTGAAACACATCGCATAGTATCTTTTAATCGAACTTCGGGGCCTGCTGAGGGATTTGTAGCAGAAATATATCCTTGCGTGGATGCTATATCGAATAGTATTCCCAGTGCTAGCAATAACTGTTCGATATACTTCCACAATGTAGGTGGTTTACGTACAAAGATATGCCAACTTCATACGGTAACTACTTTACATGATATCGACATTATTATTTTTGTTGAAACTTGGCTGACGTCACATTTTTTATCAAGTGAGGTGTTCGATTCGCAATATCGCAAGGATAGATTGCTTAAAACTGGCGTGTCTAGGGGTGGAGGTGTTTTAGTTGCACTCTTCACGGTAACTATTTCACATGATTTCGACTTAATTATTTTTGTTGAAACTTGGCTGACGTCTCATTTTTTATCGAGTGAGTTGTTCGATTCGGAATATATAGTTTATCGCAAGGATAGATTGCTTAAAACTGGCGTGTCTAGGGGTGGTGGTGTTTTAGTTGCTCTCTCATCTAAATATGCTAGCAGAGAAATACAACTCGATCGCTGTGGAGTTGTTGAGCAAATTTGTGTTGCTGTCACGCTCACAAAAACCTCACGTCGAATATAAATGAAATTCTGTTTATATTGAGTTATATTCCACCTGCCAGTAGTACAATGATCACATGTTCAATGTTAATCAAATTGTAAGCTCTTTGCATTCAAATCAAACACCGTATGTGCTTGGTGATTTTAACCTCGGCAATATTGAATGGAATTTTTGCCTGGAAGAAAAAATGTTGATGCCTTTTAATTTAAAGTGCTATTGAATACACACTTTGTGATTCATTGTATGCGTTAAATTTATTTCAAATTAATGATGTTAAGAACGATGTTCGCAGAATTTTGGATCTTGTTTTCATTAACAATGATTTTAAATACAAACTTTACAAATGCGATCTGCCACTAACTAATGATTCAGGCTGTCATAAAGCACTTGTATTAAACTTGCGTTTCTATGATTTTAATAACCGTCAACAAGATGATTAAATTCTCTCTTACGATTTCAATAAAGCTAACTACACTGCCCTGAATTACTTTTTGAAATGATAAATTGGAGTCTGGTACTCGAAGGCAAGTGCATTGAAAACATGTACTCTACTTTTAAGGCAATTATCAGCGAGGGCCTTCATATGAGGGGTATAGAAGCAAAGGCGACAATCTCCATTTTTTTCATGAATGCCTCTGAGAATGCCAACTAGTTGCATTTGATGTAAGCTTGTGATCAGTGAAATTTGCAATACCAAATACGTCTCTATCCAATATATATCTAAGGTTGAAAACTGCCAATCAAAACAAAGGCAGCAGTCTCCATTGGAGGTTGTAGCTTTTGTTTTGATTACTAAACTTCTTGAGAAAAACTTCTTATAGCTCCGCCAAAAATAAATGGACCTATGAGCTAAAACGAGATGAAAAATTAACGGTCAGGCATTATAAAGCACGTTTAGTCGCACAAGGTTACGGTCAATAGTATGGCGAAGGTTTTGATACTATTTTGCGGCAGCAAACCTTTCGTATCTTTTTATACAAAACGTGGGATCGGGATATGCATGTACATTAGAATGGGCAAAAATTTTTATTGTTCCCGATACCGTCTGAAAAGTTAGAAGGGCTTTAAAAAAACGATATCAGCATCAGTTCCTTGAAAAACCAATAGAGCTTTTTTGTAGTTAAGTACTAAAATAGTACCAAATTTAGTACTTTTTGTCAGAAAGTTTAACATATACTTATAACCTCAAAACCCTATAATGCCATTCCAAAAATGGTATAAGCATGGAAATCGGTTATAAATATTTAATTTATGGATGATTATGTGAAAGAGTATTTTTCACAATTTACTGATTTTTCAACCCCTCCAAAAACCAAAAAAAAAATCACAAAATTTTTTTTTTTCACTATTTTTATTAGCAACTACTGAAGTCATGCACCTAATTTCAGCACAATCGAAGAGGGCGTGGCAGTTCGATTGTTACAAATTCAGCAATGTCCACTTGATTGAAACAAACACGACAATCTCCAAATTTCTTATCGAATTTGCCTTTGAGCAAAATCGAAGGAGGTGTGGCAGTTCGATTATTACAAATTCAGCAATGTCCACTTGATTGAAACAAACACGACAATCTCCAAATTTCTTATCGAATTTGTCCTTTGAGGATTTGGTTCAAACTTGGTTTACATCCTCACTTTACTATTCTAGAGAATTGCAAAACAAGCAGTATACTTAATTCGTGTATCTTTAGAGACACACTTTTTTGTTACTATAGTTTTCACAAAATTTAAAAAAGTGGAGATTGTCGCCTTTGTAAAGAAGAACTAGTAAGGGTGGTATCTTTGGCCTGGCCAAAAACTAAATACCCTACACTGCATTTCAAGTATATTATTAAGAGAGTATAAGAACAAATTGCTTATATGGGAAGTGCCACGCCCTCGCCTCCGAGCTTACCTTGATTTTGCGTAGAGCTTGCATTTACTGTTCTAAATGTTTAAGTAAAATTCGGTTAGCTTTTCTTAAAAACATCTTCCAGTATAGCATTTTCAAACTTTCGCTTATATGGGAGGTGCCACGCCCTCTAATCCTACTTCGCCTACTTTAAGCTCAGAGTTTACAATTAATGTTCTTCGTGTTTGAGTGAAATTTGGTTAGATTATCTCAAAAAACACTTTCATTACCTAATTTTGAAACTTTTGCTTATATGGGAGGTGCCACGCCCTCTTGTCCGAGTTTACCTAGATCTTGCGTATAGCTTGCATTTATAGATCCGAGTGTTTGATTATAATTTGGTTGGGTTATCTCAAAAAACGCTTTCCGTATAACATTTTGAAACTTTTGTTTATATGGGAGGTGCCACGCCCTCTGGTCCGAATTCGCCTAGTTTTTGCTCAGAACTTATACTTACTTTCCCTAGTATTTATGTGTATTTTGCTTCGGTTATTGCAAATAATGCTCTTATTATTGCATTTTGAATATATTTTTTGTGTGGGCGGTAGGCGTGTCCGTTGACCGATTTCGCTCACTTTCAATCACCCGAGCTAACTTTTACGACGGAGGCAGAATATCAAATTTCGTCGAATTATGTTGCTCAGTTTTCTCCAAATCTTTTTGGTTGTTTTTAAATAATAAAAGAAAATCTCTTGGTTTCCCTAAATTATCTTAAACTCCCTTGATTGTAATAAAGGTGCTCGATTTGAGTTGCTCCATCCACAGATTTTAAAAAATTGTGCAAATAGTTTGTATGTGGCTCTCGGGTTGATTTTCAATAAATCCCTTTCCAGTGGTATTGTTTTAAATGAATGGAAAACCGCTTGCATTTCGCCAATATTTAAATCTGGTCAAAAATATAAGATTGAAAATTACAGAAGTATTGTTAAATTTTCAATAATTCCTAAAATTTTAGATAAACTTGTGAATAGGCTTTTATTCTCTGAGATGAAAAATTATATTGCAACTCAACAACATGGTTTCTTTAGTGGTAGATCCACTACAACTAATCTTGCGATTTTTTCAAATTATTGCTTAAATGGAATCGAAGGCGGTTCACAGGTAAATGTTCTGTACACCGTTTTTAAAAAAGCGTTTGATAGTGTGGATCATCATATTTTACTATTGAAGCTCGAAAATATGGGTATTCATGCACAGCTTTTGAAATTGATTGAATCTTATCTAACGGGTAGAACACTGATGGTCAAGGTTGATGAGCATTATTCAAGATCTATATTTGTTTATTCGGGTGTTCCTCAAGGTAGCCACTTAGGTCTCCTATATGCTGATGATTTTAATTGATGTTAAAAATTTTAATGATTGCATGCATCATCAAGAGGATATTAATTCCCTTATTCACTTATGTAGAAAGAATCAACTATTTTTAAATTTTGAGAAATGCAGTATTCTCACGCTGTCTCGGAAAACTGCTCCAATTTCCTCTGATTACATCGTTCGGCACAAAAAAAAAAACACATGAGAAAATCCAAAAAATTCTTAAAGTAGACGTTAAAAAAAAATACCCGTGTCTCGTGGTTTTTCGACAGCACGTCACATTTTTTTTTAATCGTTTTTTGAAGTTTTTTTATCCACTGTACATGAAAAAACAAAAATACCGCATTCTTGTGTTAAATCGATGAATTTAACTATATGATCCTTACATCTGAGGTGCATCATGGGTTCAGCAAACTTAAGCAGGATATATCGGGGAATATTTTTGTAGAAAATTTTAACCCTGTGCCCCCACATGTGCGTAATTTTTGCCCTTTTCTTAATAAGGTACAAAAAAGACACCTAAAACAGGGGAATATTGAGTCAGTATGTACAACAGAAATATTTGCTATACAATTTCACTACTAGTTGCTGAACACTAAAAAAACAAAATTTTATCCCGAAAGCGAAAAAATTGTTAAAATCAATAAGCAGTTCTAACAATAAATATTTGCCAAATTTCACCCCACTGTAAAACTCTTAAACTACATTTTGGACAAAACTCGTTCTCACAAGATCATAACGAAATCACACAAGGATCATTTTCCTAGAATACATTAACCTATTACATCCTGTTTTTATGGGTCTTTTTGGCCCCTTTTTCTAAAACTGAGCCACAATGGGTTAAAAAAATTTGCAAAAATATCCTACAAAAAATTTCACTTAAAGTTACCAAAGACAAAAAATTTTTAAAACTTAAGGTAAGCACGTCAGGGATGTAATTGATATGCATGTGAAAAGTCCTAATTGATTTAAACGATTTTTTTGGTTTAGGGCTCAAATTTCGACGTTTACGTGTTTAAAAACTAGTAGTGAAATTTTAAAGCAAATATTTCTGTAGTACATTCAGACTCAATATTTCCTGTTTTGGGTGTCATTTTTTTACCTTTTTAAGAAAAGTGCAAAAATGACCCACATGTGGGGGTTAAACAGGGTTAAGATTTTATACAAAAATATTCCCCGCAATATCCTGCATAAGTTTGCTGAACACATGATACACCTCAGATGTAAGGATCATATAGTTAGTCATCGATTTAACACAAGAATGTGGTATTTTTTCATGTATAGTGGATAAAAAAACTTCAAAAATCGATTAAAAAAAATGTGGGCTTAATTTAACTTTATCGACTGTTGTTGTTTTTTTTTTTATTTTTTTTTTCCAAAAATTTTTGCTTTGAAAATTAATCATAACAACAACAACAACAACAACCTCTGAGCGGATCTACTTTCGGAGATATAGCCATCGGAAGATCGGGATATATCTTTCATAAAAATCGGTATAAGTTGGGAACCCCTGGATGGATTTTAAAAATATTGGTGTCATATGAAAGGTATTTTATCGGGCTATACAATTGCTGTACAAAATTTTTCAATTTGAGTGATAGTTT
The DNA here is from genome assembly GCA_951812925.1 of Calliopum simillimum. NCBI lineage: Eukaryota > Metazoa > Arthropoda > Insecta > Diptera > Lauxaniidae > Calliopum > Calliopum simillimum. The sequence goes on from OX638369.1 coordinate 76,156,537, forward strand.
TCGAGATATGACAATTTTTCAAAAATTCACACCATTTTTTTCCCAAAAAAAACGGCATTTTTCCCAAAAAATGTATTACTAACCTAAAACTTTATAAACTAAATTAGAAAGCCCATTTTATTTCCTTTCATTTAATATGCAACATGTATCTGAAATTGCATCATTAATAAATTTTTATAGAAAAAAACAAAAATAGACCAAATCAATTTTCTTGAAATTAGGAACTTTAAACAACAACAATGCCAGAACAAACAACTACAACAACAAAGAGGATCAGCTACTTATACAAGCGCAGCAGCTACTTATTATATTAAAAAAAATTTAAATTTTTATTAAAAATTGCGCGCGCAATTTGGCTAGCAAACTATGCGTTGGATATATTATAGACTGATCCGCGCGAAGCCGGTGTTGGATTTTTGGGAGTTTTAAATCCTGAGCTGCGGCCGCAGGCCGCCCAATTACCCCTACTTTTATGTAAAATTACTGTTGTTGTAGTAGTAGTAAAGTTGTTGTTGTTGTCTGTCCTGGCTTTGTTTTTGTTTAAAGTTCCAAATTTGAAGAAAATTGATTTGGTCCATTTTTGTTTTTTTGTATAAAAATTTATTAATGATGCAATTTCAGATACATGTTGCATATCAAATGAAAGGAAATAAATTAGGCTTTCTAATTTAGTTATTAAAATTATAGGTTAATAACATACTTTTTAGGAAAAAATAACGGTTTTTTGCGAAAAAAAATGGGGTTAATTTTTGAAAAATTGTCATATCTCGAAAACTATCACTCAAATTGAAAAACTTTGTATAGCAATTATATAGCCCGGTAAAATACCTTTCATATTTTTAAAATCCATACAGGGGTTAAAAACTTATACCGATTTTTATAAAAGATATATCCGGAACTTCCGATGGCTATATCTCCGAAAGTAGATCTGCTCAGAGATTGTTGTTGTTGTTGTTGTAATTAATTCCCAGAGCCCTATTTGGGCAAAAAAAAAAAAAAAAACAACAACAGTCGATAAAGTTAAATTGTTCCAAAATGTGACGTGCTGGAGAAAAACCACGAAAAACGCGTAATTTTTTTTAGAGTCTGTCTATACGGGGGGACTCGCGTACGCTAATTGAGTAAATTAAGAGAGAGAGAGAGCTAATTGAGAGTTTTCGCGTACGCGAGTCCCCCCGTATAGACATTTCCTTTTTTTTAACGTCTTCTTTTTTAAGAATTTTTTGGATTTTCTAATGTGTTTTTAAAAAAGTTCGAAATTGTCGAACAGTGTTATAAATACAATGATTGTGACTGCTTCTCAAGAGTAATTAAATTTAAAGACCTTGGCGTATTCGTTGATACAAAGTTTTCATTCCATACACATTTCGAATATCTTATTTCCAAAGCAAACTCATAATTTGGCTTTCTAAAGAGAAACTCAAGGGAATTTTTGGATCCTTTGAGATCTACAATTATTTTTAAGTCTTGTGAGATATAATTGAATTGCAGGATAAATTCTCCTGACTTATTGGCACTAATTCCATTTAATGTTCCAGTTCGAAATCTTAGAGTCAAATGTATTCTAAACGTCTTTCCATAGAACAAATTATGGCCTTAATGAGCCTATCTCCAGGTGCCTTTCTAGTTGTAATACAATTGAAAATAAATTAGATTTTAGTGTAAATAGAAATATTTTTAAGAGCTTGCTGATATAGTAAAGTTTAAGATCTAATGTACCACTAGTTCCTAAGTGTTTGTATTTAAGATTTGTAATCTGTAAGGTTTTTAACCCGGTAGATGATATTAAATAAATAAATATATCCAGATGTTCCGATGGCTACATCTCCGAAACCAGATCTTTTATATATTCTTTCTTAGAATGAAAAAACTTAAAACAAAAAAGTAGGACAATTATCCGAATGCAGAAATTATTTATCAAAACCTTATATGTAGTCACTACACATGAAAATTTTGAGCAACGATGCAGCAATCGACAGAATAGACTTATTCCAAACTTGCGGTAAGCCAAAGTGTTTTCATTATTTCAATTGTTGTTAGATTGTTCATATTAAAGCAGATCAAATAAAATAAATTAATACATACTTTGGTGTAGTTTAAAGTCATTGTATCACGCAAAAGAGAAAAGCTCTTATTTGACAGCATTTTTTTACCACAAAACTGGACCTCTGCTTTTAGTTTTTGTACTGTAGATTTCGTGGATTCTTATACAATAAAACAACTGGACCATAATATTTTACGAATAAAAAAGAATTGAATCCAGCTCAAATGATGAATACAATTTCATTAGAGCACTTTACATGAATGATAGGGTTTTTCATACAGTCCGTGTATGAGCTGGATCAGACGACAAACAAAACAGTCGGACGATAGTTACATTCTCCATTTCGCCATAGACGAGCGAACACACAGGCGATTAATAGGCTATTCCGGTTAAGGGTGCATTTATGACACAAGCGATTTCGCGTCGCGCGATGAGTTTTTTTTTAGCAATGTCGCAACATGCGATATCGCGAGCGACAAGGTGTTTATGGCACGAGCGAAACTCTTTTTATAGTCGCGCGCAAACGTCAATCTAAAAACATTGTGAAATTGTACATTAAAATATTTACTTCGCTGTGCGCGAAAATAAATGTTTGTGGAATTTACGGGTAAAGTAAGATACAAAAGGTCAAAACAAACCAGGAAACGCCCAGTGATGTAACACAAAGACTTTCATTGGCAATTAAGTAAGGCAGATGGTTTTGTTTATTTTATTAACGGTCCAGTGAAATAAGACTTTCTGGTTAAAAAAAAAACTAGATCCTTTTTCCTTTGTAGAATTGCTTTATTTTGGTGTTTAAAAACAGATGCTAAAAATCGAGTTTAATTTTACAGGACCATAAATAACTACTTACAAGAGAGGTATTGAATTTTATGGTTATAGATTCCTGGGGGTCGATTCTGGTTCAGTGAAACTGTGAAGTGTAAAAAAATTTATCACTTTCATTTTCACCGAATCTTTTCACTTCACTTCACCGATTGAAGCGATTCTGGCTTACGAAGTGAAAAAAGTGAGTTGAATAAAATTTTTAATTGTGGTATGTGAAAGATAACTGACATTGCGTATCATTTCTCAAGCTGATAAATAGTTTGATTTAAAATACAAATTTTACACAAGGTGAGTTTTTTTGGGCATCTATCTGGACTTTCTTTAGCACTTTACGGTAAATGTATGGGAAAGCAACAACAAAAAGCGCTAAGCTAATGCACGTTAAATTAAAGTGGTAATTTCCGGGGCTAAATATTGTTGCCGTTTGACTTCGTTTTTAATAGGTTTTTTCCTATTGAGACTTCGCCTTTGTTATCTATTGTAAGTTGACATTTGTGTATTGTTGAAATTTGTATTGTTTTTTTTATTAAAAAATATTAAAAAAGTGTAATTGAAAATGGCTGAAATTCGTTCAAAACTTAAGCATCATACCAAAGGTAAAAGCTGGGGACGGGGCCTTTCGTCAACTTAGAATCCAGAGCAGATGAAACATCGAATGAAGGCGAAGTCGCGTTTCTTTCAACCAAATTTGAATATGGGTAAGAAAATTGCTTTATTCAGTAAAAAAAAATGCATTAATTTAAAAATTATAGTGGCAGGAGATGCAGATGCAACTGGCCTAACATTGGAAGCGGTGCAAGAACATGAACAGCGTCAAATGTACAACGCCGAAGCGACAGTAAATGACATCGCAGGAAGCTTGAAATCTTTCAACATGGATGATGATGCTGATGAGGATTAAGCTGGGTCGATCCCCAAACAAAAAAAAATCGTTTTTTTTCCCACATCCTAATATGTTCTTTGCCTTATCGTTAGACTTCCCACAAAATATTTTGGCTCTGGTGAAAACTTTGATGACGCTAGAATTTTTTTTGGGCCAAAAACACAAAATTTGTATGGAAAACTTTTTTGTTTGGCTACATAGAGCGAAACAAAAATTTACGAAAATTAAGCATATAAAATGGTTAAGTTATGCATCAAAAGTTTTTCAAAAATCGCGCTCTGTCTCAGGATATTGATTTTAGAAACAGTGGAAAATCTCTAATTTCAAACGAATCACCCGTTAAATATTTTGCCTGAAAATATGCTACATTTTTCTAATTTCAAAAATGCTGTTTTTTATAAAACTAGCATTCTTTTGAAATTTTTAATGAATTAATTTTCATTTTAATAAAGTCTTGACGTGATTTGAGTGTAGTGAATCGACCTTTTTTATACGTTGCATACGATTGCAGCTCGTCAGTTGGTCGATTTTTATTCGTGTGTTTTGAGATATTCGTTATTTTTTTAGCTCGTAGTTTTTGTACTGCTCGTTGGGTCGTCCACGTGTCCGTTGAATATCCGTACAATTGTAGTCAGAGTTGCAGGAATCGCGATAAAGTACCTAGAGACCGATCCCTGCTAGGTTGACAATCTATTCTTATTATTTTAGTCGCTGGTTTTTATTCATAGCTATTTTCTGTGACCAAATTCGTATCTTTTCGTTTCCAATTTTCATGCTTTCAAACTGATAAATTTACCGATGGGAATAATATAAAAAAAGCTCGGAAAGTATCAAATGGTATCGGAAACAATAGAATAATATCAAAACTTTAAAATTGATGGTTTTTGGTGAAATACTAAAACGTAACAAAAACCCTAAAAAAAGAAAACCTAATAAAGCAGCACTCCTGGTAAGGGAGAATGGGAGTTTTCCAAATTTAAAGTTTCCTCTAAAATATCTCCACTTATTTCTATCGGACTAAAACCATAATATATATTTAAGAGTATAAAGGCTATTTTGTGATCAATTTTCAAAACTAAAACAATGATTGTTGTTTTTAATTTTTTGTTTTTTTATTAATTTTTTTAAAAAATTTTTTAATTATATTTAAAAAATTAATAAAAAATTGCCGACGTTTCGCGGATTTTTTGTCCGCTTCATCAGGGCGTCTAACTAGAAGTAAAATTACAAATACCAAATAATAACACAATTTGCAAATTTTTAGAAAAAAAAAAACCAATCCTTAAACAAAAATTGGTATATAACATATACAAACATATATTAAACAGGGATCAAAGTGCAAGTGTAAAGCAAAACAAAATTCAAAATAAACATGAGTCATCTATTAAAGGGCCATATAGTAGGCTGTGCTTATGTTGTCGACGTCTTCTTTTCTGTTGATCGTGTGTTTGATGTTTTTTTGTATGTGAAGGCTTTCTAATGTGAATCTCACATTTTGGTTTTTCTCTCTGTCGATGATTTTGACGTTGCACAGATCAGCTGTGTGTCCAGTGTTTTTTATGTGGAGAGCTAGTGCAGTTGTTTCTTTTTTGTTTTTGATGTCATTCGTATGTTCGTTGATTCGCGTTCCTAGTGCTCTCTTCGTGGTACCGATGTAAATTTTGTCGCATTCTTATTCGTTGACATTGCAGTTGATTTTGTATATTACGTTGCATTGTTGTTTGTTGTCGATTGGGGTTTTTGTGTTTGTGAATATTTTAGTCAGTCTGGATACTGATATGATCATTAATTCATATTTAAGTTCCAATCAGCAAAACTTTTGTATTATCTTTCATAATTTTTTGATTTTTCTTAATGTATGCAATTCAATAAAGCTGATCAACGCCAATAACGATAATGATGACGATTGAACATCTTCGAAATGCGAGAACACACATACAATGAAGCAACGCATAGAAATCCCGATCAAAAAACTTGTCAAGTTCTTGTCATTGTATCAGAAATGTATATCAAAATGATATCCAAAATGTATCAGCCGCTTATATCCATTTTTTGTATATCATTTTGATATATTGTTGATATCATTGAATGACATGACAATTTTGTATCAGAAATGTATATCAAAATGATATCAAAAATTTGTCAGCGGCTGATATCCATTTTTTGTATATCATTTTGATATATTTTTGATATCATTGAATGACATGTCAATTTTGTATCAGAAATGTATATCAAAATGATATCAAAAATTTGTCAGCGGCTGATATCCATTTTTTGTATATCATTTTGATATATTTTTGATATCATTGAATGACATGTCAATTTTGTATCAGAAATGTATATCAAAATGATATCAAAAATTTATCAGCCGCTGATATCAATTTTGTATCAGAAATGTATATCAAAATGATATCAAAAATTTATCAGCTGCTGATATGTCAAAATTGACGTTTTCGTTTGAGGATTTTATGGAAAGATAACTTTAGAAGACAAACGCGCAGTCAATTTTAGTGTAAAAGAAGTGAATTTTCTACTTAAATTAGTGAAAAGCACACAAATATAATTGAGTGCAAAAAAACCGACACTCCCTTCAGTTGTTGTAAGCCTGTGGTTGGGAAAACAAAAGCTATGGAAAGCGGACGCACAGTTAATTTTAGTAAGTGAATTTTCTTATGAAATTAGTGAAAAAGCACAAACATATAATTGAGTTAAAAAAACCGGCATTTCATTCATTTGCTGCATGCGGGCAATTTCTAAAAACTTGTTGCCGACGATCATATACAATATTGCAAAATTTGGTTATGTCAATTTTGTATCAGAAATGGATATCAAAATGATATACAAATTTTGTATATCATTGATATACAATTTTTGTATATCATTTTGATATCATTTTTTGATATCATTTTGATATCTTTTTTTGATATCATTTTGATATCTTTTTTTGATATCATTTTGATATCTTTTTTTGATATCATTTTGATATCTTTTTTTGATATCATTTTGATATCTTTTTTTGATATCATGGTGATATACAAAAAAGCGTTACATTCCGTATATCACTGTGATATCCTTTTTTTATCAAAATCTTGTATGTCACTGACAAATTTTGGATATCATTTTGATATATTTTTGATATACTGCTGATATGTCAAAATTGACGTTTTCGTTTGAGGATTTTATGGAAAGATAACTTTAGAAGACAAACGCGCAGTCAATTTTAGTGTAAAAGAAGTGAATTTTCTACTTAAATTAGTGAAAAGCACACAAATATAATTGAGTGCAAAAAAACCGACACTCCCTTCAGTTGTTGTAAGCCTGTGGTTGGGAAAACAAAAGCTATGGAAAGCGGACGCACAGTTAATTTTAGTAAGTGAATTTTCTTATGAAATTAGTGAAAAAGCACAAACATATAATTGAGTTAAAAAAACCGGCATTTCATTCATTTGCTGCATGCGGGCAATTTCTAAAAACTTGTTGCCGACGATCATATACAATATTGCAAAATTTGGTTATGTCAATTTTGTATCAGAAATGGATATCAAAATGATATACAAATTTTGTATATCATTGATATACAATTTTTGTATATCATTTTGATATCATTTTTTGATATCATTTTGATATCTTTTTTTGATATCATTTTGATATCTTTTTTTGATATCATTTTGATATCTTTTTTTGATATCATTTTGATATCTTTTTTTGATGGTGATATACAAAAAGCGTTACATTCCGTATATCACTGTGATATCCTTTTTTTATCAAAATCTTGTATGTCACTGACAAATTTTGGATATCATTTTGATATATTTTTGATATACTTTTTTTGATCGGGTATGGAAAACGGACGAGCAGCCAATTTTAGTAAGAAGTGAGTTTTGCCATGAAATTAGTGAAAAAGCATATGAAAAATGTAATTGAGTACAAAAAAAAAACTAGTTGACGACGATTAACCACAATGTTGTAAAATTTGGCCATAATCTGCGTCACTTTAGTTATCGGACCCAAAATTGGTTGTCATTTTTGTATCAGAAATGTACAAAAATTGTATATCATTTTGATATCTTTTTTTGATATCATTTTGATATCTTTTTTTGATATCATTTTGATATCTTTTTTTGATATCATGGTGATATACAAAAAGCGTTACATTCCGTATATCACTGTGATATCCTTTTTTTATCAAAATTTTGTATGTCACTGACAAATTTTTGATATCATTTTGATATATTTTTGATTTACTTTTTTTGATCGGGAATGAATATGAATTTTTTCGATATTTCAAATGTATTATTTTGGTGGTTACCGGCACACCAAAGCACCAACAAAATATGCATGTATTTGTGTGCGCCAACTTGTGTATGTGCGTTGTCCCAGCAAACATTTTCAATCGCGGAAGAATCGTATTCGATTCGCCTAGACGATTAAATCAATCGTCCGCGACAGTCGCATTCGACTCTTCTGCGAATGTTCAGGCGTGAGAAATTGTCCGGCCGAATACGATTGTTTTAGAAGAATCCTCTAACAACTCCCCGAAATGAATCCGCAAACGATCCCCAGGAAGAGTCATCTGGCGACTCCCCAAGATGAATCTGCAAATGATCCCCAGGAAGGGTCAATAGACGACTCCGCAACATGTTTTTTAAAGCGAAAAAAAACTTGAAAAAACTTGAAAAAAAAAATAAAATATGAAATGGCGACATAAAAATAATTTTATAAGAAATTGCTAATTTTTGTACAATAAACTGTTAAAATTTATGTGCCGTTAAAAATATACCGTGTAGTTTGACATTTTGCTTCGTGAAAAATACCGGGCCTCAGAAATATTGCCTTTTAGAAAAAAAATTATTAATTTTTTCGAAATTTCTCAGGAGATGACGTCATGTCGTAGTCGGCCATCTTGTATCGTGTAAAACTCGTCTGAAGGAGTTGTTGGTTATTCGTAAAGAAGTTCGATTTCAAACCATCATCCAGAAGAGACTTAGTCGAATCTTTTTTTATGCGTTTTGGGCTTTTTTTTATGAATTTTTTTTTTGCACCAATCGATGGGGAAAGGTCGAAAATATATTTTGGTCATAACCAGATTTGGTTCCGAGCCCTCTAAGTGACTGATTTGGGCCCATTTTTGTAAAAAAATTTTATTGCACCAATCGATGGGGAAAGGTCGAAAATAGATTTTGGACATGTCCAGGGGTGTCTCCGACCCCTCTAAGTGACCGATTTGGGCCCATTTTGGTGAAAAAATTTTATTGCACGAATCGATAGGGAAAGGTCGAAAATACATTCTGGACATGTCCAGGGGTGTCTCCGACCCCTCTAAGTGACCGATTTGGGCCCATTTCGGTGAAAAATTTTTATTGCACCAATCGATAGGGAAAGGTCGAAAACAGATTTCGGATATGATCAGAGATGTCTTCGACCACTCTAAGTGACCATTTTGGACCCATTTTTGAAAATAAAATTATTGCGCAAAACTCGCCTGGAAGAGTTGTATATTTATTGCGAAGATGTTTGAGTGTAAGGAAGATTCTTCTGTTACTCGCGCTGAAGATTTGTCGCGTAAAACTCGCCTGGAAGAGTTGTATATTCATCGCAAAGATGTTTGATTCGCAATGATCTCCCATAAGAGTGTAAGGAAGATTCTTCTGTTACTCGCGCTGAAGATTTGTCGCGCAAAACTCTCCCGGAAGAGTTGTATATTCATCGCGAAGATGTTTGATTCGCAATAATCTTCCAGAAGAGTGTAAGGAGGAATCTTCTTTTACTCGCGGAAAATTTTTATCGCGGAAAGCTCGCGTAGAAGAGCTTTAAATGCATCGCCAAAAATATGGAAGATTGTCCGCGATTGAAAATGTTTGCTGGGGTACGCTTTATGATACAAACGAACGTACCATCATTTATGTATGTGTGCTATTGACTGGATTATAGTTGGCTATGAAACACTTTGCTGGTCGCAATTGACTTTTGTTTTCGTTTGGGAGTTACAGCGTTTGGTCGTACCAGACACGGTGGCAAAATAATACAAAAAAAAGTTAAAAAAAAAAAAATATAGTATAAGGTAGGCGCTAATACGTCTTATCCCAGCAAACATTTTCAATCGCGGACAATCTTCCATATTTTTGGCGATGCATTTCAAGCTCTTCTACGCGAGCTTTCCGCTATAAAAATTTTCCGCGAGTAAAAGAAGATTCCTCCTTACACTCTTCTGGAAGATTATTGCGAATCAAACATCTTCGCGATGAATATACAACTCTTCCGGGAGAGTTTTGCGCGACAAATCTTCAGCGCGAGTAACAGAAGATTCTTCCTTACACTCTTATGGAAGATCATTGCGAATCAAACATCTTTGCGATGAATATACAACTCTTCCAGACGAGTTTTACGCGACAAAACTTCAGCGCGAGTAATAGAAGATTTAAACTTTTGCTTAAAAGAAAACAATTATTTCATATTGGAAAACATAATGGGCCTTATCGTAAATCTGAAGGGAGTTCCATTCTCTCCCTCCCGGAAAAGGAGCACTGGAAGTAGTGAATATTTCATGAATGGAAACTCCTCTTCCTGCAGGGATACTTTTTTTTATTTTAATATCGTTGACATTTTCAGAAATAACCAGTTTGCAACGCTGTGTTTTTCCAAGAGCGTTGACATTTTACACAAAAACAACATTTGGCAACGCTAAGTCTTTCCCACATCTATGACATTTTGCGCAAACAACCAATCTGAACGCTGATTTTTTCCAATTTCGTAAACATTTTGCACAAATAAAGACATGTGGCAACGCTTTTTTCCATAAATCGTTGACATTTTTTTCCATTTTCCAGTGGATATTGACAGCTAACTTATAAAAAAAAGATAAACAAGAAACAGCAATTGCAAAAGAAAAAGAAGCAATTGTAGCAGTGAAATTTAAATTAATGCTTTGCTTTTTAAAGTAAAAAAGTCTTTTTAATCATTTTTGTGGATTTCAAAAATCAAAAGATTACATCAAAAAGTTGCCAAAAACAAAATAAAAAATTTAAGTGAAAAGTAGTTTTAGCAGAACCAGTATAAATTGGAAACGCTTAGGTGGATATTAAAAACTTAAGTGTCATATGAAAGCTATTTCAATAAGCTTTAAAATTGTTGTACTAAAGTTTTTAATTTGTCAAACGTTATTTATAACTACTCATTTATACTTTATTACTCCCTAACAAAAAGTTGAGGAGCAAATTTAACGAATAAAAGTGGAAAAACTCGCTCCCAACTTATTGCCGATTACATAATTTTTCCAGTGAATTTTCCCTTTCCACGAAATTTTTTTTGCGATTGCAAACCAGGGAGTTAGCGAATAAATTCTCGAGAATATTTATTTACGATAAGGCTCAATATACCACCAAGTTTACGGTATGCCAATGGGAAATCCACTGTCACCCCAAATAGCCGACATTGTCTTAGACGACCTCATCGACAACACGTTAGACATCCTAACAAAAAAAGACATACAAGTACAAAAATATTCAAATACGTGGACGATATTCTAATGATAATCAACAAAAATGATACCAACACAATACTTGACATCATGAACTCCTATCATCAAAAGCTAAAATTCACCGTAGAAGAAGAAGAGAACAACGAAATACCGTACCTAGACATCAAGATATATCACTTGGGAGAAAAATTAAGTTTTGATTGGTACCAAAAGCCGACATCATCAGGAAGAATAATAAATTTTCACTCCAATCAACCAAAGCACCACAAAATCAACACAGCAAGGAACTTGATCAACAGAATTTTAGCAACAAGCGACGAACAATTTCTAAACAAAAACTTCCAAAAATAGAAAAAATACTAAAAAACAACAACTACCCAAAAAAACTAATAAGCAAACTTACAGCAAATAGCAAAAACCAAAAAAACAAAAATAACACATTAGAACCCCCAAACAACACAATACGGGAAAAAAATACAACATATAAACGAGTACCATACATCCACAGGTTTACTGACAACTACCACCTTCGAAAAATTATCAACAACAAAAACATCACATTTGCACATAGACCAGTATCCAGACTGACTAAAATATTCACAAACACAAAAACCCCAATCGACAACAAACAACAATGCAACGTAATATACAAAATCAACTGCAACGGCAATGATGGAGAATGCGACAAAATTTACATCGGTACCACGAAGAGAGCACTAGGAACGCGAATCAACGAACATACGAATGACATCAAAAACAAGAAAGAAACAACTGCACTGGCTCTCCACATAAAAAACACTGGACACACAGCTGATCTGTGCAACGTCAAAATCATAGACAGAGAGAAAAACCAAAATGTGAGATTCACATTAGAAAGCCTTCACATACAAAAAAACATCAAACACACGATCAACAGAAAAGAAGACGTCGACAACATAAGCACAGCCTACTATATGGCCCTTCAATAGATGACTCATGTTTATTTTGAATTTTGTTTTGCTTTACACTTGCACTTTGATCCCTGTTTAATATATGTTTGTATATGTTATATACCAATTTTTGTTTAAGTATTGGTTTTTTTTCTAAAAATTTGCAAATTGTGTTATTGTTTGGTATTTGTAATTTTACTTCTAGTTAGACGCCCTGATGAAGCGGACAAAAAATCCGCGAAACGTCGGCAATTTTTTACTAATTTTTTAAATATAAATAAAAAAATTTTTAAAAAAATTAATAAAAAAACAAAAAATTAAAAACAACAATCATTGTTTTAGTTTTGAAAATTGATCACAAAATAGCCTTTATACTCTTAAATAACTTTAAAAAACGTGATCCGATATCAATCTTAAATTAAAAAACGGAAGGCACGCCGTAATAGTGAGATAGAAAAATATTAAATAGAAACACAAGTGAAAAAAACTATAACTTAACAACAAAACAAATATCAACATGGGACAGTTTTATAAGCACATAAGTTTTAAATATAACAACAGCGCAGTTGAAAATCTTAAAATGTATCACAACACTAATAAAAAACTAGCGAGACAGCACTCTAGATTAAAATTTCTTTTAAGCTGCAAATCATACGAAATCATACCCAATTACATATCAAATTCTGTAATCAACTTTAATAAAATAATAAAAATGAACAGTGAAATAGAAAGGAAGGTATCACAAACAAAACATAATTTCTTCATTAAAATACTCCGATTAGAAATACAACAAACACAAATTAACATTAAAACAACAGAAAAACAACAAAATCGGCAAAAAAACTACATTTACAACTTATTAGAAATTGAAGAATATGAAAAGTTCACAGAAAACCAACAAAATATCTTCGCTTATACAAAGAAAAATAACGACATAACACTTTTAAACAAAATCGACATTTTAAAAAAACAAAAATTCAAATCTCTTGGACTAACATACAACAAAAATTGGTTAGTAAACAAAACAGAAATTGACTTTCCACTAGAGAACAAGTGGCTTCTTTCACTCGGGAAAAACTTCGCCATGCCCATCGACAACATAAAAAATCACGTCACTCTTACAATTGCTGAAGTCGAAGAATGCATCAAAACAATAGAGGTAGGAAAAGAAAGAGACATTACGAGATCTAAATTCGCCAACAACTTAATAAACTACGAAAGAATACAGAAAAGAAACGAGAGACATTTACACACTAAAGGTATACAATGACACAAAAAAATTGTTGCAAAAACACAAAGACGTATTAGCGCTTACCTTATACTATATTTTTTTTTTAACTTTTTTTTGTATTATTTTGCCACCGTGTCTGGTACGACCAAACGCTGTAACTCCCAAACGAAAACAAAAGTCAATTGCGACCAGCAAAGTGTTTCATAGCCAACTATAATCCAGTCAATAGCACACATACATAAATGATGGTACGTTCGTTTGTATCATAAAGCGTACCCCAGCAAACATTTTCAATCGCGGACAATCTTCCATATTTTTGGCGATGCATTTAAAGCTCTTCTACGCGAGCTTTCCGCGATAAAAATTTTCCGCGAGTAAAAGAAGATTCCTCCTTACACTCTTCTGGAAGATTATTGCGAATCAAACATCTTCGCGATGAATATACAACTCTTCCGGGAGAGTTTTGCGCGACAAATCTTCAGCGCGAGTAACAGAAGAATCTTCCTTACACTCTTATGGAAGATCATTGCGAATCAAACATCTTTGCGATGAATATACAACTCTTCCAGGCGAGTTTTACGCGACAAATCTTCAGCGCGAGTAACAGAAGAATCTTCCTTACACTCTTCTAGAAGATCATTGCGAATCAAACATCTTCGCAATGAATATACAACTCTTCCAGGCGAGTTTTGCGCAATAATTTTATTTTCAAAAATGGGTCCAAAATGGTCACTTAGAGTGGTCGAAGACATCTCTGATCATATCCGAAATCTGTTTTCGACCTTTCCCTATCGATTGGTGCAATAAAAATTTTTCACCGAAATGGGCCCAAATCGGTCACTTAGAGGGGTCGGAGACACCCCTGGACATGTCCAGAATGTATTTTCGACCTTTCCCTATCGATTCGTGCAATAAAATTTTTTCACCAAAATGGGCCCAAATCGATCACTTAGAGGGGTCGGAGACACCCCTGGACATGTCCAAAATCTATTTTCGACCTTTCCCCATCGATTGGTGCAATAAAATTTTTTTACAAAAATGGGCCCAAATCGGTCACTTAGAGGGCTCGGAACCAAATCTGGTTATGACCAAAATATATTTTCGACCTTTCCCCATCGATTGGTGCAAAAAAAAATTCATAAAAAAAAGCCCAAAACGCATAAAAAAAGATTCGACTAAGTCTCTTCTGGATGATGGTTTGAAATCGAACTTCTTTACGAATAACCAACAACTCCTTCAGACGAGTTTTACACGATACAAGATGGCCGACTACGACATGACGTCATCTCCTGAGAAATTTCGAAAAAATTAATAATTTTTTTTTCTAAAAGGCAATATTTCTGAGGCCCGGTATTTTTCACGAAGCAAAATGTCAAACTACACGGTATATTTTTAACGGCACATAAATTTTAACAGTTTATTGTACAAAAATTAGCAATTTCTTATGAAATTATTTTTATGTCGCCATTTCATATTTTATTTTTTTTTTCCAGTTTTTTCAAGTTTTTTTTCGCTTTAAAAAACATGTTGCGGAGTCGTCTATTGACCCTTCCTGGGGATCATTTGCAGATTCATCTTTGGGAGTCGCCAGATGACTCTTCCTGGGAATCGTTTGCGGATTCATTTCGGGGAGTTGTTAGAGGATTCTTCTAAAACAATCGTATTCGGCCGGACAATTTCTCACGTCTGAACATTCGCGGAAGAGTCGAATGCGACTGTCGCGGACGATTGATTTAATCGTCTAGGCGAATCGAATACGATTCTTCCGCGATTGAAAATGTTTGCTGGGACAACGCACATACACAAGTTGGCACACACAAAAACATGCATATTTTGTTGGTGCTTTGGTGTGCCGGTAACCACCAAAATAATGCATTTGAAATATCGAAAAAATTCATATTCATTCCCGATCAAAAAAAGTAAATCAAAAATATATCAAAATGATATCAAAAATTTGTCAGTGACATACAAAATTTTGATAAAAAAAGGATATCACAGTGATATACGGAATGTAACGCTTTTTGTATATCACCATGATATCAAAAAAAGATATCAAAATGATATCAAAACTAGTAAGGGTGTAAAATTTGGCCTGGCCAAACATTAAATACCCTACACTGCAGTATTTTTAAAATTTTGCTCATATGGGAGGTGCTACGCCCTCTTGTCCGAGTTCACCCAGTTTTTGTTCAGAGCTTGCATTTATAGATTTTAGTGTCTGAGTGAAAAACGTTTTCAGCATAGTGTTTTGACGTTTTTGCATATATAGGAGGTGCCACGCCCTCTAGTCCGAGTTCCTCTAGTTTTAGCTTAGAGCGTGCATTTATAGTCTGTAGTATTTGAGTGAAGTTTGGTTGGATTATCTCAAAAAACTCTTTCAGTATAGCATTTTGAAGCTTTTGCTCATATGGGAGGTGCCACGCCCTATTGTCCGATTTCACCCAATTTTTGTTGAGAGCTTTCATTTATGATTCTTAGTGTCTAAGTCAAATTTGGTTAGAATATCTCATAAAACGCTTTCAGTATAGCGTTTTGAAGCTTTTGCTTATATGGGAGGTGCCCCGCCCTCTTGTCCGAATTCGCTCAGTTTTTTCTCAAAGCTTGCTCTTACAATTCTTAGTATTTATGCGTATTTTGGGTGAATTGTCGTGAAAAATACTCCTAAAATTGCATTTTGAATATATTTTTTGTATGGGCGGTAGGCGTGTTCGTTGACCGATTTTGCTCATTTTCAATCCCCCGAGCTAACTTTGATGACAGAGGCAGTGTACCAAATTTCATTGAAATATCTTGCTCAGTTTTCCCAAAAAGTGTATTTCAACACACAGCCAGCCACCCAGCCAGCCACCCAGCCAGCCAGACAGACGGACATGGCTATATCGACTCAGGAGGTGACGCTGATCAAGAATATATACACTTTTCTATATCTGCCACGCCTCCTTCTCTGCGTTACAAACGGAAGGACAAAGTGAATATACCCTGGGTGTAGGGTATAACTAGTAAGGGTGTAAATTTTGGCCTGGCCAAAAAATAAATACCCTACACTGCAGTATTTTGAAAATTTTGCTTATATGAGAGGTGCCACGCCCTCTTGTCCGAGTACACCCAGTTTTTGTTCAGAGCTTGCATTTATAGTTTTTAGTGTCAGAGTCGAAGTTGGTTCGAATATCTCAAAAAACGCTTTCAGTATAGCGTTTTGAAGCTTTTGCTTGTATGGGAGGTGCCACGCCCTCTTGTCCGAATTTGTTCAGTTTTTATCAGAGCTTGCGCTTACAATTTGTAGTACTTATGTGTATTGTGGTTGCATTGTCGTGAAAAATACTCCTAAAATTGCATTTTGAATATAATTTTTGTATGGGCGGTAGGCGTGTCAGTTGACCGATTTTGCTCATTTTCAATCCCCCGAGCTAACTTTGACGACGGAGGCAGTGTACCAAATTTCATTGAATTATCTTGCTCAGTTTTCCCAAAAAGTGTATTTCAACACACAGCCAGCCACCCAGCCAGCCACCCAGCCAGCCACCCAGCCAGCCAGCCAGCCAGACAGACGGACATGGCTATATCGACTCAGGAGGTGACGCTGATCAAGAATATATATACTTTTCTATATCTGCCACGCCTCCTTCTCTGCGTTACAAACGGAAGGACAAAGTGAATATACCCTGGGTGTAGGGTATAAAAAGATATCAAAATGATATACAATTTTTGTACATTTCTGATACAAAAATGACAACCACTTTTGGGTCCGATAACTAAAGTGACGCAGATTATGGCCAAATTTTACAATATTGTGGTTAATCGTCGTCAACTAGTTTTTTTTTGTACTCAATTACATTTTTCATATGCTTTTTCACTAATTTCATGGCAAAACTCACTTCTTACTAAAATTGGCTGCTCGTCCGTTTTCCATACTTTTAGTTTTCCCAACCACAGGCCGCATGCAGCAACTGAATGGAGTGTCGGTTTTTTTGCACTCAATTATATTTTTGTGCTTTTCACTAATTTCATTAGAAAATTAACTTATTCACTAAAATTGGCTGCGCGTTCGTCTTCTATAATTATCTTTAAATAAAATTCACAAACGAAAACGTAAAATTTGACATATCAGCAGCTGATAAATTTTTGATATCATTTTGATATACTTACATTTCTGATACAAAATTGATATCAGCGGCTGATAAATTTTTGATATCATTTTGATATACATTTCTGATACAAAATTGACATGTCATTCAATGATATCAAAAATATATCAAAATGATATACAAAAAATGGATATCAGCCGCTGACAAATTTTTGATATCATTTTGATATACATTTCTGATACAAAATTGACATGTCATTCAATGATATCAAAATGATATACAAAAAATGGATATCAGCCGCTGACAAATTTTTGATATCATTTTGATACACATTTCTGATACAAAATTGACATGTCATTCAATGATATCAACAATATATCAAAATGATATACAAAAAATGGATATTAGCGGCTGATACATTTTGGATATCATTTTGATATACATTTCTGATACAATGACAAGAACTTGACAAGTTTTTTTGATCGGCATTTCTATGCGTTGCTTCATTGTATGTGTGTTCTCGCATTTCGAAGATGTTCAATCGTCATCATTATCGTTATTGGCGTTGATCAGCTTTATTGAATTGCATACATTAAGAAAAATCAAAAAATTATAAAAGATAATACAAAAATTTTGCTGATTGGAACTTAAATATGAATTAATGATCATATCAGTATCCAGACTGACTAAAATATTCACAAACACAAAAACCCCAATCGACAACAAACAACAATGCAACGTTATATACAAAATCAACTGCGACGGCAATGATGAAGAATGCGAAAAATTTACATCGGTACCACGAAGAGAGCACTAGGAACGCGAATCAACGAACATACGAATGACACCAAAAACAAAAAAGAAACAACTGCACTAGCTCTCCACATAAAAAACACTGGACACACAGCTGATCTGTGCAACGTCAAAATCATCGACAGAGAGAAAAACCAAAATGTGAGATTCACATTAGAAAGCCTTCACATACAAAAAAACATCAAACACACGATCAACAGAAAAGAAGACGTCGACAACATAAGCACAGCCTACTATATGGCCCTTCAATAGATGACTCATGTTTATTTTGAATTTTGTTTTGCTTTACACTTGCACTTTGATCCCTGTTTAATATATGTTTGTATATGTTATATACCAATTTTTGTTTAAGTACTGCTTTTTTTTCTAAAAATTTGCAAATTGTGTTATTGTTTGGTATTTGTAATTTTACTTCTAGTTAGACGCCCTGATGAAGCGGACAAAAAATCCGTGAAACGTCGGCAATTTTTTATTAATTTTTTAAATATAAATAAAATTTTTTAAAAAAATTAATAAAAAAACAAAAAATTAAAAACAACAATCATTGTTTTAGTTTTGAAAATTGATCACAAAATAGCCTTTATACTCTTAAATAACTTTAAAAAACGTGATCTGATATCAATCATAATATATATTTTTAAAATGGCCATAAATTTTCGATTCCAAATAAGTGAAAAAATGCAAAATCAGTTGAAAAATAACTGAGCCACAGATTTTTAAGCACTCAGAGTCACCCAAAAACAGTTTTTATACCCTACACCCAGGGTATATTCACTTTGTCCTTCCGTTTGTAACGCAGAGAAGGAGGCGTGGCAGATATAGAAAAGTATATATATTCTTGATCAGCGTCACCTCCTGAGTCGATATAGCCATGTCCGTCTGTCTGGCTGGCTGGCTGGCTGGCTGGGTGGCTGGCTGGGTGGCTGGCTGTGTGTTGAAATACACTTTTTGGGAAAACTGAGCAAGATAATTCAATGAAATTTGGTACACTGCCTCCGTCGTCAAAGTTAGCTCGGGGGATTGAAAATGAGCAAAATCGGTCAACAGACACGCCTACCGCCCATACAAAAATTATATTCAAAATGCAATTTTAGGAGTATTTTTCACGACAATGCAACCACAATACACATAAGTACTACAAATTGTAAGCGCAAGCTCTGATAAAAAACTGAGCGAATTCGGACAAGAGGGCGTGGCACCTCCCATACAAGCAAAAGCTTCAAAACGCTATACTGAAAGCGTTTTTTGAGATATTCGAACCAACTTCGACTCAGACACTAAAAATTATAAATGAAAGCTCTCAGCAAAAATTGGTTCAAATCGTACAAGGGGGCGTGGCACCTCCCATATAAGCAAAAGTTTCAAAATGCTATACTGAAAAAGTTTTTTGAGATAATCCAACTAAATTTCACTCTGACACTAAAAACTATAAATGCAAGCTCTGAACAAAAACTGGGTGTACTCGGACAAGAGGGCGTGGCACCTCTCATATAAGCAAAATTTTCAAAATACTGCAGTGTAGGGTATTTATTTTTTGGCCAGGCCAAAATTTACACCCTTACTAGTTTAAGGCTAACTTAAGATTTTGAAGGTGTATTACAATTTTTAAGTATAGGCAAATTAAGTACTCGACTTGACCTATGTAGGGTAGAACGAGGTTAGATAACCACTTTTGCGTTTGGCACTCTGTAAAAACTTTTTTTATGATAATAATTTGAAAATTTCAACTGTTCCTGGTTCGTCGAATCTTGACCGTTCGTTTTTGTCCTTGAACTACTCCAAAATCACAATATCCTGCATATCTGAAAGCGTCAAACTCTACTTCGAAACTAATGGTATGTATTTGTTTGCGCCAAGACTGAACACAGTCCAGTCTTCGTCAAGTTTGACCGACAGCGGCAACACTGACGATTTGGCGCTCTCTCTTTGATCTTAGGTTTAGATTTTAAGTTTATTACTGTATTGTACTCGAAGCAATAAAGGTATAGTGCTTTTTGAAACCGCCGTCGTTTTTTTATTCCGTGCGTTTTAACCCAGTTTTTATTTTAACTAGTTAAAATAAAGTTTCCCCATTTCCCTCGCGAAATCTCAAGTAAGTTTCCCAGAGAAACATTTGGTCCTTCTCGACCGTTTTTTACGTGCCCGCGATTTGTTAAAAAATTCGGAAAAATCCGCCGCGAGTTTTTTTATATAAATTTTTTTTTTTAAAGTGATTTTTGTGAATTTTCATTTTTTTCCTTAGAAAAAATATTGAAAAATAAAATATTGTGGAATAAAGCTATAGTGCCGATAAATAGCTAAAAAATAAAGCAAAAGGTGTTATAGTGTTTTTTTTTATATTTAAATAAAAAAAAAGAACAACAGCAGCCACCTGCAACAGCAACGAAAAGCAGCTTAAGCACCCCCACCAGCAGCAAGTTTTTTGGTTTTTTGGGATTTTTTTTTTTGTTTAATAAGCAAACAAAAATCAAGTTGTGTTGGAAAAATTTCCTCCAATTTTAAATCTCGGTTCGAATTCCGTATAAAATTTCGGTTCGGTTCGACTAAGATTTTTGATTTTTGAAATTTAAATAAACGGAAAATTTGTGCGTTTATATATTCGTATATAAACATATATTTGCACTTTCCCGCGGTTTTTTAAAATATATAAATATATATATATAAAGCGGAAAAATTTTTTGTTTTTGGCTTATAACGCTAAAATATTTTTCCATATAGATCGCGTTATTTTTTTCAAATTTTTGGCGATCGTTTTTTTATATAAAAGTAAAGTGCAATAACCTGTGTTTAGTTACAACAACAACAACACAGTTGTCTTGCATTTACTTTTGTATAGCATCGCTTCATATAAAAAAAAAAAAAAATAAAGAACAAAAAACCACCACCTTTTGCATCAAAAATTGTTCTCTCGCATATATATGTACATACGTACATATGTGCATTTTTTCTATTTTTTTGCTTATACAAATTTTTCTATCGGCACATACATACATACATACTTAAAAATTTGTGAATTCTCTTGTTGTTGTTTTTGTACTTTTCAGTAGTGAGAAAGTACCGAAACCTGTACAGTGGGACGGAACACAAATTTTCAAGTAGAAATTACACTTGTATACAAAATATTTTTTTTGTATGCAAATTTTTTTAAAAATCATTTTTATTAGTTTTTATTTTGATTTTGCATTGTACATATAGATTTACACTTGTGTACAAAATATTTTTGTATTCAAAATATTTTTTTTCGTACAAAATACTTGTTTTTTGTACGCACATATATTTAAAAATAATTTATTTGGTTTTCTACGGTGTTTTCTAGTATATATATACGTTTACACTGGTATACAAAGTATTTTTTCTGTATACAAATTTATTTTAATTAATTTTTTGTGCTTTTCTTGTTAAAGAGACAACTTTTAAGCAATTTTAGTTGGTTTTAGTGATAAATTTCTTAAATAATTTTGATTTTTCAAGTTTGTTTGGACAAAAAGTGATATTTTTCGTTTCTGAACTTGATCAGAACAGTAAAAAAGTTTTTCGAAACATTTTTTTTTTTTGTAGTCCGAAGCAGATTTACAAGCGAAAGAAACCAAAAGCAAGTTAAACATGACAGAATTGAAGACTTTTATTCGTTTCTCAGATTCACTTATTGAATTTGAGACTGATTTCTATGTTATTGAGTCCCATCCCGTTTTCTCCTTGGCTGCTCAACTTGAAGAGCTTAAATGCCTGTGGAGAAAAGTAAAGTCTTCATATGAAGCATGTTTAGAGAGAATTTCTGAGGATAAAACTAACATTGAAGTTGTGAAGAATAAGTATCGCACTTGCTACCAATCATATATTAGGGTAGCAGGTACAATTTCGGAGCTTTCACAGGAAAAGCCCGCTAAGCGATCAGTAGATACAGAGCATATGCCTATATCGGGTCACAATATGCCTGTACCTCCGTGCGATACTGAGGTTTTCAATGGTGATTACCTCTCATGGCCGTCCTTTAGGGACATGTTCACGGCTATTTATATAAATAACTTGCGGCTCTCTTCAGTGGAAAAGTTATTCCACTTGAATCAAAAAACAAGCGGTGAAGCAAAGGAGATTGTGCGGAAATCTCCTTTGACAAATGAAGGATTTGTTGAAGCATGGCGTAATTTGTCTGACAGGTACGAAAATAAGCGTATCCTGGTCAACAGCCAGCTTAAGGTTTTATTTAATTTGTGCCCAGTGCCAAAAGAGTCTGGCCCTGAGCTGAAAAAATTGCAAAGGGACATAAATAGTTGTATTTTTGCTCTCAATACTCATAATATTGACATCTCAAATTGGGATGCCATTCTGGTATACCTGTGTTCAACAAGGTTACCAGAGGTCACGCTTTCGTTGTGGGAGCAATCCATTTCGAAGAAAAATGAAATTCCGAAATGGACAGATCTCGATGCATTTTTGACAAGTCGGTTTCAAACTCTTGAAACCGTTTCTGACATTCGCAGCTCAAGTGGTGCGATTCCTCGGCAAATTTCTTTGCCATCAACCTCTTCTAAACAGACAAATGCTAATTTCAGTAAGCGTCTCAATACCTATCAGGTAAAAGTATCGACAGCGAAGTGCAAAATATGTTCGTCGGAACAGCATGCGCTGCGGTTATGCCCAAAATTTTTAAAATTGGATGCGAAGGAACGCTTAGCAATTGTTCGTAAGCATCAATATTGCATCAATTGCTTAGCGAACTCCCACCAGGTAAAGGAGTGTAAGAGTTTGTATTCTTGTGCGACGTGCAAACAACGCCACAATACTCTCTTGCATCGTAATTCGACCCCAACTTCTCCCATTACTTCGAGTGTAGACTCAAGTATGTCGAATTCGCGACCCAACCCCCCGGGCTCCAATACTCAATCTCACTCCGCTCAAATACAGTCCACTGATAGCGGCATCCAAACGTGTTTCGCCTCGGGTACAAAAAATGTACTACTTGGCACTGCAATGGTGACCATATGTCACTTAGGTTCAGCGTACACAACCAGAGCGCTTATCGACTCTGGCTCTGAAGGTACGTTTGTATCCGAACGATTGCAGAAAATATTGAAACTTCCAACGCGAGCCGTCAATGCTCAAGTTTCAGGGCTCAACTACGCTGTCTCAGCTCAAGTAAATCAAGCTTGCGACTTGATAATAAGCTCCCCTCGGAATAGGCAGTTACAGATTGCTGTTACTGCTTATGTTTTGTCTCGGCTTACTGGTAATTTGCCATCTGTCTCAATTGATCCTTCGTTGTGCAAAAATCTGCCAGATTTTCAACTGGCAGACCCACATTTCTTCACAAGTGGTCAAATAGACGTACTTATCGGTGGCGATTTGTACCCCACTATTATTCTAGATGGCATCCAAAAGAATGTCCTTGGGTCACTTTTGGCCCAAGAAACCATTTTTGGTTGGATATTTACAGGCCCTATGCCTTGTGATAAAATATCCAGTTTTACGACTTGTTTTACTCACTTCAGTGAGATTGCAATCGATAAACAGATTGCACGTTTTTGGGAGTTGGAGGAGCTTCCCAAAAAGCAGTTTTTATCCCAAGCTGATAGATTTTGTGAAGAAAACTATCAGAAAACGACTAAAAGAGACGAAAGGGGTCGTTATATGGTCACTTTACCTTTTAAAGCTGGCTACCCCGACGAAATAAGTTTAGGATATTCACGAGGCATAGCCTTTAAACAATTTCTCAGAGGCGAAAGTCGACTGATTAAAAATCCTGAACTAAAAGTTCAATACGACGCAGTGGTAAATGAATATCTTGATTTGGACCACATGAAAAAGATTTCGCCTCCAAAATTTGAGATCTCGCCATCTCACTATTATTTGCCGCATCACGCGGTTGTGAAACCAGACCGTACTACCACCAAAGTTCGTGTAGTATTTAATGCGTCCAGTCCTACTTCAAATGGGGTCAGCTTGAATGATGTGTTGTACGTTGGTCCAACGCTTCAAGCTGATCTGACGCTTCTGGTTCTGAAATGGCGCTTTTTCAAATATGTATTTAATGGTGACATACAGCAAATGTATCGCCAAATTTTAGTGGATCCAAATCACTCCACATTTCAGCGAATTCTTTTCAGGAATTCTCCTGATGAAGAAGTTCAAGACTATGAGCTTAAGACAGTTACCTTCGGTGTTAATTGTGCACCATATTTGGCTATCAGAACCATGCTGCAGTTGGCAGATGATGTTCAGCAGCAATATCCCCTTGCTGCTCAGATTCTTCGACATTTCACATACGTTGACGATGCATTGGCAGGCGCTCATGATGTTGAATCGGCTATTAAAGCTAAAAAGGAACTGATAGCTGCTCTTAGCTCTGCTGGCTTCAAAATGCGAAAGTGGACATCCAATGCGTCTTGCATTTTAGCTGATCTTCCAGTGGAACATCTTCTCAACGAGAATTTCTTGAAATTGGAAGATGAAAGCTGTGCTAAAGCATTAGGAGTTCGTTGGAACGCCACTTCGGATACATTTTACTTTACCGTTAAACGTCTCGAAATAAAGTCGTCGTTCACTAAAAGGGAAGTTCTTTCGATGATTGCCCAACTTTTTGATCCCGCAGGTTGGCTGGCACCAATTGTGGTGACAGCAAAAATCTTAATGCAACAAATTTGGTTGGATGACATCGATTGGGATGACAATATTCTCCCACACACTCTCTATTCCTGGCAATCATTTTTGCAGGAATACGAAAACATTGAAAAGGTTCGCATTCCGCGATATATCAATTATGCGCCTGCCTCAGAAGTGCAGTTTCATGCATTTTGTGACGCTTCTGAGAAGGCCTACGCTGCTGCGATTTATCTTCGCGTTAAGCAAGGTGACTGTATTGTCAGTCACTTGCTTTTTTCTAAAAGTAAAGTCGCTCCAGTCAAGACGATCTCACTACCTCGTCTTGAATTGTGTGGTGCAACTTTACTTGCTGACATGGTCGATTCGTTGTTGCCTCATCTCGATATTGATAGGCATAAGTTGTATTGTTGGACGGATTCAACAATCGTTCTTGCTTGGCTTTGCAAGCCCCCTTGCTCTTGGACTACATTTGTAGCCAATAGAGTTTCGAATGTTATTGAAAAGGTTGGTTGTCGAAACTGGTTTCATGTGGAATCGCATGAAAATCCAGCTGATTTAGCTACTCGTGGTGTAACTCCACAAGCTTTAATAGACAGTTCCTTATGGTGGCATGGGCCTTCGTGGCTTTCACAAGAGAGCTTTTTGTGGAAAAATAAACCTCAGCCAGCTGAGTTCAGTACTTCGCTTGAACAGAAGGCTGTAAATGTCCATTTTTCATATTTTTCGAAATATGAGGACATCTTGGAACGTTTTTCATCGCTGCCACGTGCTTTGCGAGTTCTGGCGTATGTTTTTCGATTTATAGATCGTACCAGACCACACACACGTGCATCTTTTGCATACGCATCTGAATGTCTCGAACAGACAGAAATCAAAAGGGTAAAAAACCGTTTGATTCTGCTGTGCCAAAAGGTTGCCTTTCCAGATGAATATTTCAATTTGGAAACGGCTCAAATCATTGGTTCTAAGAGCACAATTTTGTCTCTTAATCCATTTTTACATACAGATGCGTTGCTGCGTGTTGGCGGACGGCTAGCCTCGTCACCCACGCTCACTTACGATGAACGATTTCCGATTATATTGCCATATAATTGTCACTTTACTCGCCTCTTAGTGCGCTATTTTCATGAAAAGTCACTTCATGGAGGAAACCAATTGATGCTCCGACTTATACGGATGCAATATTGGATCCCACGCGCGAAAAACATTATTAAGACAACTTTGCACAATTGCAAAACATGTGTCATATATAAAAAACAACAGATGTCTCAGTTAATGGCTGCTCTTCCACCAGAGCGAACTGTAATTTCACGTACATTTTCATCCACTGGTGTAGATTTTGCTGGACCATTCGATATCAAGAGCTACATTGGTAGGTCTTGTCGAATAAGTAAGGGCTATGTCTGCCTTTTTATTTGCTTTTCAACTAAAGCAATTCACCTCGAAGCCACAAGCGATCTTTCAACCGCTACATTTTTAGCTGCCTTCGCGAGATTCGTAGCTAGACGTGGCTGCCCAGCAAATATCTACTCAGACAATGGAACAAACTTTGTCGGAGCCTCAGGGGCTCTTAAAAAAGATTTTAAAGCATTTCTAAGCCAGTCTCACAATGCTGTGGTAGCACAGTACGCTCTTCAGGAGATTTCATGGCATTTCATCCCAGCTGGTGCTCCTCATATGGGAGGACTATGGGAAGCCGGCGTCAAGAGCTTTAAGACTCATTTCAAAAAAATGGCCGGAAGTATGAAATATACTTTTGAAGAGTTCATCACCTTACTTAGTCGAATCGAATCGTGTTTAAATTCGCGACCGCTTAACGCCATGTCGGAAAATCCTAATGATTTTCAGCCATTAACCCCTGGTCACTTTTTGGTCGGCGGCCCACTTTTAGCGAAGGTGGAGCCGGAAATTACTGATCAGCCTCCGAAAATTGTCAATCGGTGGCTGAAAGTAAAGGCGATGCAACAACACTTTTGCCACAGGTGGAAAAGTGAATACTTGAAAGAAATGCATCGTCGCGTTAAGTGGAAAGTGCCTCAACAAGACCTGAAAGTAAATGACTTGGTCGTTGTAAAAGAGGACAATCTACCTCAAAATGAATGGCGCTTAGGTAGGGTACAAAAAACGTACCTCGGTAGCGATAATAGGGTACGGGTCGCGGATATTCGAACCGAGCGAGGCTGCCTTACGCGGCCTATAGCAAAGCTAGTCGTTCTCCCATCGGCTTAGCTTGAAGTTTCACTTTTTCCCCTTAATACCTTTTTTGTTTGTTCGTTCTCGTTTCAGCATGTCTAGCACAGCCAGTATTGTCGGTGACCTCTTGGAGGAGGTGACTTTGGGGCTCACTGACATGAGTGAGTCGGAGACCGTGCGGGAACGTAGCCCTGTCCCGAATGTGTTGTCAAGTGTGGTGACCGTGGTGGCACGAAAGGACGAAGCACCAATAAGGTGCCGCCTCTGCTCGTCGGAGCATAATCTCCAGTCGTGCCGGCAGTTCCTAAGCAAGAATTTTGAGCAGCGGTTGCGAGCAGTGCTTTTTTGGAGGTACTGCTCCAACTGTCTTTCTCCGAATCACTTGCGAGGGAGCTGCCCGGATACGAGGAGATGTCGCCACTGCGGTGATGATCACCACAGCTTGCTGCACAGTCGCGACGAGGGTGCTCCCGGCCGGTTACGTCCCAAGAGGTACCGCGGCAGACGTGCTGGTGAAGGCCATAGGCAAGAGCCTTTTAAAAGTCAACCGAGCACCCGTGGCCACTCTAATCCATTTAGGCGTGGGCCTTCCACTTCCCGCCAGGCTGGGGCAAATGTTGCGCTAGTCCGCTTTCCAGGACGGTCAGCTCCTGCTCCACCATCTACTACTTCTCTGCAGCAAATTATGACGCTGCTGCCTACCGCTATTGTGCGCGTCGTGGCCAACGGCCGCCTTACGAATGAACGCGCGATCTTGGATCCGTGCGCACCAAGAACCCTCATTGCCAGGGACTTGGTGCGAAAGTTGCGGCTCCCAACGACGTGGCTAGGTGACGAGGAGGTTTGTTCGCTTTCCGTGCGGGCTAACCATGGCTCAACCGTGTGTCTGGAGACAATGGCCAGGGTGGAGCAGGGGATGAGAGTGGTCACGCCTTTTCGTGACATAGACGAAAGGGTTAGGGTGCCGTTTACAAATTTGCTGCTAGCGGATCCGGCATTCTACAAGTCGGCGCCAGTCTTTCTTCGGCTTGGGGTAGATGTCTATCAGAAGATCATGTTGCCAGGCATCTACCCGACTGGTCCGGGTCAACCGCTGGCCCAAAACACAGTGTTCGGCTTTGTGCTGTCAGGAGCTTGCTCCTGGTGATCGCCGATCACACCAAAACCTAGCCAGCAGCCTTCATCTTTAAAGCTGCTGGCACACTAATCTTGTGGGGCTCCCACTAAAAGGTAATTGCACATGTTGAATGTTAAAATTATATATGCAGCCGGTCTCTGGCGCGTTTGTTTACTCTACCAATGCAGCCGGTCTCTGGCGCGTTTTGTTTCTCTCTCAATGCAGCCGGTCTCTGGCGCGTTTTTTTCTCTCTCTATGCAGCCGGTCTCTGGCGCGTTTTTCCTTTCTAATGGTGGCTCCTGCTATACTTGCAGCCGGAGATACTGGCGCGAGTTTGCATGGAGTTAGTTCAAATATTGCATTCCTGCAAGGCGGGCGGCATGTTTGCGCCAAGACTGAACACACTCCAGTCTTCGTCAAGTTTGACCGACAGCGGCAACACTGACGATTTGGCGCTCTCTCTTTGATCTTAGGTTTAGATTTTAAGTTTATTACTGTATTGTACTCGAAGCAATAAAGGTATAGTGCTTTTTGAAACCGCCGTCGTTTTTTTATTCCGTGCGTTTTAACCCAGTTTTTATTTTAACTAGTTAAAATAAAGTTTCCCCATTTCCCTCGCGAAATCTCAAGTAAGTTTCCCAGAGAAACATATTAGTTCATAATTTTCATCGAAAATAATCTTTTATGTCAAAATTTTAGTTACTAGAAGAAAACATTTATTTTTCGAATGTTAGAAAATTTTAGGGAGTTGTGAGATACAATTGTACATGAAAACAATAGAAGTTATGTATTTTAGTAATTATTTTTTATTCAGGATGGAACAAAAGATTCGAAGTGAACACATGTACAAAACCAATATTCGTCGCTCCAAAAGAGGTCGTCCAAGAAAAGTAGTATAAGTTGAAGAAAGTGACGCCAGCAATTAATGAAGCTCAAGAGAAACCTTTTCAAGTAAATTTTGATTTTTTGAAACGTTTTGTAAAGTTCTGATAAAATAAAAACCCTTAAAATAACAATGTTGATTACTTTTATTATAAAAAGAAAGTTTCACACTTTTGTTCAAATGCAAATACCGGATAAACAATGAGTTTGAAAACAAATTTTCGTATGAACTTTGTAACAAAGGGTTCAACGAACCAGGAACAGTTTGTGGTGTCCCTCACTTCATCTTGGCAGATTGGCAACTTTCCCGGCTAGCTCTCCGATTTTTCGAGGGTGGTTCTCAACCCGGCCAATCTACCCGAAGAGTCCGACAATAAGATTTTCTCTTCCTAACGAAGAGAAAACCTTTCTTAAAAAAAATAAAAAAAAATCAAATCAAACTAGAAAAAAAAACTCAAACCAAATAAATTTTAGCAGCGAAGGGAAATTTTTTTTTGCAGAGGAAAAAAAAGTTATTACTCACATATTCCGAACTTGGGGGATGAAAACCCCCTTATCCCTACTCCTACGTCATGGATTCACCTTTCGGGAAACCTCCTCCCAATTACTCAGAAAATTATTCCATTTTTAGTTAATTTCACATTTTAATTAAATTGTTTTTGTCGATTCCTTTTTTCAAAATACAAGTTTACAAATTTGAATGCCTACAATAATATCCTGAACTATATTGAGTACGCGTACTTTAATTATATAATTAGATGGGGGGAAATATAGCTAATAATACTACAATAATAAAAAAAAAAGTTATGAAATTAAATTTAGGTTAATGTTAATATAGAGAAATCTTAAATACATACAAAGAAAAACCTTATATTTGACAGCTGCTCCTGTTGTCGCTGCTGAAGATTAACAAGCTTATGTTGATTGTTGTGTGTTGTCTTTGCTGGTAATTTTGTTGTTGCTGTCTCGTTGTTGCCTTTATTTTAGACCTTTTTTTTATCTTTTATTTTGTTTCATATATATAGCTTCAATGTAGCTAATTCTTTTCTTTTGCTTTTCATTAATGCTGTTGTTTTTCATAATTCTTTTTTTATTGCTTTGCATTATTCTTTCCTGGCATTCCAGGTTAGTTCTTTTTCTTCCTTTTGTTCACTTTTCTTTATCGAACTGTTTCTTTGTGTTTTATCTCTTCTCTTTTTGTCACCTTTGGATTTTATTATTATTAATTTCTTTGTCGCGTCACATTTGAGTTTTTTCATTATTTTGCAGTTTTGTAGTCTTTCATTTTCGTGTCACTTTTGGGTTTCATTATTTGCAGTTTTGTAATTTTTCTTTTTTTTTTAAGTCACTTTTGGGATTTTTCAATTTTTGCAGTTTTTAGTTTTTCTGTTTTAAGTCACATCTGGGATTTTCTTATTTTTTTGGAGTTTTATAGTTTTCTTTTTCGTGTCACTTTTGGGTTTCAACAGTCAGCGTATAGCGCTGCGCTGCCTTTGCTGCGGCTCCCTGCATTTCGCACATTTCGAAGCATTCGCTAAATTTTAAAATGGCCGCAACCGAAGTCTTGAGGTTATACATTTTATTATGTCCAATTATTTATATTGGAATTATTTTTAAATATTTTAACTCGATTGTTTAGCGTAATTTGCTAATTATAAACGCATTTACAAAACTTAAAACCCGTGATTTTTGCGTCAACCGTCTTTTATATGACCATATAGTCACTGCTACTTATACTTTTTTTTATTTAGCACGAATAGACAATAGATATCCTTAAACTATATATGCTATTGCGGAAAAACATTTGCAATGCACTTAACAACTTTCTTTGTTAATTTAATCTTACGTTAAATTATTAACTTAATTTTTCTTAAAGGAATCATAAACCGCCTGCAATTTTAATTCTTTTACTATTCCGGCCATTTTATTTTTATTTTTTTACCGTCCGCGGACACGACTTATCTCTTTAAAAATTCAAACGCGACTCCTTTCTCATCAATTTTCAATTCGTTGCCAACAGCCAAATTTTAGGTATCTATTTACTAATACCAGCAAACAAAATCTTTCGTCAAATAATTAACAACCTATTCTCTTCTCCCTCATTCCTATGGATTTCGGTGACGTTTTAAGATCGCGCCAAAAATGTTTGTCTCTTAATTTCAATGTCATTTAAAAGTGACATTCAATTAACCTATCTTTTATTGTTTCGTGTGATAGTATTAGTATGGATTACGGGAAATATCACATTGAGCATAGGGTGTTTCATGAACTAAGAAATTAACTTCGAATTCATTAAACCTGCCGTACACATTTTATATTTTTTTTTAAAGGACGGTCACACGCTACAAGTTGAAATTTTCAAATTATTATCATAAAAAAAGTTTTTACAGAGTGCCAAACGCAAAAGTGGTTATCTAACCCCGTTCTACCCAACATAGGTCAAGTCGAGTACTTAATTTGCCTATACTTAAAAATTGTAATACACCTTCAAAATCTTAAGTTAGCCTTAAAAAACTGTTTTTGGGTGACTCTGAGTGCTTAAAAATCTGTGGCTCAGTTATTTCTCAACTGATTTTGCATTTTTTCACTTATTTGGAATCGAAAATTTATGGCCATTTTAAAAATATATATTATGGTTTTAGTCCAAGAGAAATATGTGGAGATATTTTAGAGGAAACTTAAAATTTGGAAAACTCCCATTCTCCCTTACCAGGAGTGCTGCTTTATTAGGTTTTCTTTTTTTAGGGTTTTTGTTACGTTTTAATATTTCACCAATGTCCATCAATTTTAAAGTTTTGATATTATTCTATTGTTTCCGATACCATTTGATACTTTCCGAGCTTTTTTTATAATATTCCCATCGGTAAATTTATCAGTTTGAAAGCATGAAAATTGGAAACGAAAAGATACGAATTTGGTCACAGAAAATAGCTATGAATAAAAACCAGCGACTAAAATAATAAGAATAGATTGTCAACCTAGCAGGGATCGGTCTCTAGGTACTTTATCGCGATTCCTGCAACTCTGACTACAATTGTACGGATATTCAACGGACACGTGGACGACCCAACGAGCAGTACAAAACTTACGAGCTAAAAAAATAACAAATATCTCAAAACACACGAATAAAAATCGACCAACTGACGAGCTGCAATCATATGCAACGTATAAAAAAGGTTGATTCACTACACTCAAATCACGTCAAGACTTTATTAAAATGAAAATTAATTCATTAAAAATTTCAAAAGAATGCTAGTATTATAAAAAACAGCATTTTTGAAATTAGAAAAACGTAGCATATTTTCGAGCAAAATGTTTAACGGGTGATTCGTTTGAAATTAGAGATTTTCCACTGTTTCTAAAATCAATATCCTGAGACAGAGCGCGATTTTTGAAAAACTTTTGATGCATAACTTAACCATTTTATATGCTTAATTTTCGTAAATTTTTGTTTCGCTCTATGTAGCCAAACAAAAAAAGTTTTTCATACAAATTTTGTGTTTTTGGCCCAAAAAAAATTCTAGCGTCATCAAAGTTTTCACCAGAGCCAAAATATTTTGTGGGAAGTCTAACAATAAGCCAAAGGACATATAAGGATGTGGAGATTTTGAATTTATTTTGGCGACCCAGCTTAATGAGGATATGTCCGAAACACAACACGGCACATTTAAGACTTTCAAAACATTTGCATCCAACTACAGCACTTGTACCAACATGAGCTTTAAAAAATTGCTCGTCGGCTTTAGAGCTTCTTCAGATTTGCATAAGGAAATGTTGGCCATATTAACAGCTCTGACGGAAATAATAAAAGAACGTTGCGGTACAGAATCATCTACAGAATATTTTATTTTATTAATGCAACAAATAGAGGCAAGCACTGAGGAGCAGGATATTATGGCTGGTGTGTCGTTATTGGGTATGGGTATAAAATCAGTGCCAGCACCGGTACTTCGTAAAAGCTTCGGAGAGACTGCACAAACGCTGTTATCGTTGTTGCAGCGTTTTATGGAGACAACAAATCAATCGGTCATTAAATACATCATTGGCTGCCTGTCACTAGCTACGCTTGCTAAACGGTACGATACCCAAAGCGCTCTACGCATGCAAATTGAACATTCAATTGCAGTTATTAAATCTACGGGCCCTGAGCCTGTGGTCAAAACGATATCACTCACTAATGCAAAGAGTGAAGTAATGCTGGAAAAATCCTGGCTACTTCCATTACTACGTGAGGGTGCTTTTGGTACACATTTAAATTTTTCAAAGTTGTCATACTACCACTAGCATTAGATTAATTAATTAATTTTTGGATTAATTGCACCAACACACAGTGGTCTGAAAGGCTAATCTAGGTGGAATAAAGTCATAACTCCTGTTTGGAAGCAGCTAGAAGCCTGAAATTTTCAGCGATGAAATATATTATAGAAAGGGTACTTCACAATAAAAATGGGCGGTATACGTCAAGTGGGCGTGGCGCAAATTCTATATGGTAGTAGGTACAGACCCGAGTTTTTAGGGTCTTACTTTATTATGGAAACAGTACTTTACACAAAAATGAACGGTGTACGTCAAGTGGGCATGGCACATGCGTTATTTGTTTTTTCACTGATTTGAAGTTTAGTGCAAAAAAAAAATTCAAAAATTCAAAAATTTTTTTTTATTTACTTAATCATCATTATAACAATGCATCAGATGGTTAACGGAAACAATTACAATCTATCTGAATAACTTTCAAACATCTTCTTTCCTAGCTTCTTGTTAAATTACCCATTATAAAGCTTTTTCCGTGTAAAAGGTGTGTAACCTAAAAATGAAATAAAAATTAAAGGGGCACCTAGGGGCAGCTAATTTTTTCTTCATTATTTACATGACAATTCATAGATAAAAGAAACATAAACAGTTTTGCAATATCAATCCATATGGGTAGTTAAAAGTTTAACTAAACTTTGGGCTACACGAAAAAGTAGTACAAAAACATTACACTTTTTACATTAATTTTTTCCCCACAAAAAATATTTTAATTGAACAGATATTCACAGTAAAATTAATTCATACCTGGTATAATTCAGGAAAAAAACAAAAATTTAAAAAAGTTTTCTAGTTCACTCACACTAACTCTTCAAAGATACTGCTTAAAATAGACTGTGGTCTTATAATAACTGCATCAATGCAATTGCTCATGTTTCGATCAACATAGCAAAAAAAACTAATGCGTAAATGTAAACAAACAATATACCGTTATGAACTGTGGTCATTTTTAAATCAACAAATAAAAAAATTTCATGCTTTTCAAAAACTAGAAAATTGACTTTATTCCATCTAGATTGACCTTTCGGACCACTGTGCAACATTAGAAAATGCGCTGGATAATAATCCAGAACTTCATGCACAAATTTTTGATGAACTCATTGAGTTAATAAACAATAAAAAGGATACGGAAATACACGAGGCTTTAGGAAAGTTTTCCAATAACCTAATGGCACGTATAAGGCTGATTTATGTAAAAATCCTTGGAAGTTATTAAAGTTATAAAAACTATTTATATTTTGTATAAAAAATTTAAAACCTTTTTATTCTTGCAGTTGTACTTGGGTAAGATGCCAGCAGATGTTTTAAAAGAACTCATTGAAAGCGTTAAAAATCAACTACACGATACAGCGCCAGGAATCTTTGAATTTGATGCAATATTTGATGTCACTGCTGCTCTTGTGCTCTTTCAAACTAGCGAATTTATACGCGTTTTCTTTTAGTCGTGGCTTTAAAACTGCACAAGATGGAAGACTGATTATAAGTGAAAAAGCGTTGCGTGGCATTGGTAGCGATGGTGGCGATAGCAGTAGCGATGATAATGATAGCGATGATGCTATGGAAACAAAACCAGTAGTCAAACGTGGCATGGAAGAGGATTCAAGTGATGGTAGTTAGTATATTAAATACAAATAACGCAAATGCAAAGTTAAATTTCTAAACAATTTAAGGTGAAGAAGTGAAACTCAACGCCTTAAATCGCAAACGTAAAGCTAACGATGCTGCTAGCATGCACTCTGGTAAAACTTCTACCTCACGTTATAGTGCTAGTGGCAAGGGTATACATCGACCTGTTGGGGCCAGTGATGCAGTTTCTATGAAATCGGGTTATACAGCTAAATCGGACAAATCAGCATATACAGGTTCACTACTACTACTCATCGAAAAAGGCAAAGGGTGATATAAAAAAAAGAAAGGCAAAGTAGATCCATACACTAACATACCATTGAGTAGAAATTCCTTAAATAAACGGTAAAATGAGTTGAGACAATTCAAAATCATAATCTTAATAATGAAATCTTTTTTAATTTGCTATATGTATAGTTCACGTGCCAAAAATTCACGTGCGTTTAAAAGCGCTGTTAAAAATTCACGCAAAGGAGCATTCAAAGGTGTGAAGAACAAGATACAAAAATCTTATAAACAATGAAATGATTGCGGGTTTCTTTTTGAAATCTAAAGTCAATATTTTATTGTAAAAAGCTTGTAAAAAAAAACAGTTTGAAAGCAGTGTTAAATTAATTACTGTATAAAATAAAATTCATAATTACTATGAAACTAAATAATTCATATTTTTTAAAAGTTTATAGTTATTTGGAACGTTAAACACATTAAAAGTATTAAAATAACTTCTGGCTGTAAATGACCTGAGAAAATTGCTGAATACATTTATTTTTGCATACAAAAGTTGAACTCGTCTTTGTATACGATGAATAACACATTTACAGTTTATTTAAATCGTCAAAGTATTGCTTCTCAATCAGGCCTGTTCTGTAATCCTCGTGGTTTCAATTACTTTTCACTTAGGAGGTTTTTTTTAATGAAAATGGTGAGTCACACGATAAAAAGTATAAGAATCTTTTTTGTGGAAAATTACAGATTCTACAAATAACATTGACTTGCATTAACGAAAAAGTATTCCATAAAGTCGAAAAATTCGACTTTATCGAATATTTACTTTTTAATAAATACTAATGAATATTATTTGTAGAACCTGTAATTCTCCACAAAAAAAGATTCTTATACTTTTTATCGTGTGACTCAACATTTTCATCCAAAAAACCTCCTAAGTGAAAAGTAATTGAAACCACGGGGATAACAGAACAGGCCTGAATATGAGTCGTTGTCCAATTATCATCTGGATTGACTCCAGTCATTGCCTCCTCATGAAGATACAATTTATTCTTGTCATCTAAGAAAATTATCGTATGCGTACGACTGCCATAACCGGCTTCTGGTATATGCACATTTAATGCACTTAAGTGTTCTCCCCAATTTGGTGCTCGTCGTTGTAGTTCCTCATCAGGTCAAATTTTATCTCTGCACTTCAGTAGTTTCTGGCATTGTTGTGCCAACTTGTCACGTGTCACTGAACTGGACGTTTGTCCATTAAAATCATCTACAATTTCTTCAAAACGCTCCTGACCATGACGTACTTTTTCGAAATGTGCTGATGATAAACTATTACCCAAACCAAAGTAGCACCCTTCTTCATATTGATAAAGACCCGGTGGTACATTGCTGCAAAGTGGTCAGACAATTTTTCAACAAATTCATTGCTGATACGCTTCTCTTCAAGTAAATTCATAAGTAAATCCTATAGACAACCATCTAGCACATATCCAGCAACAGCGTATACTTTATCATTCCACTCGCTTTCAAAAATGCACCTTTCATCAATTTTTTGGTCATTATATTCGCCTTCCTGTGGTGTTCCTTGTAGGAAATTGTGGCTTGCTACGCATTTCACCCATTCGGGTTTATCAGCATTTGGATCAATTTCGGGTTCTTCCTCAGTGTCAACTGTATCTCTTACGTTGAAACTGACGACAACAACGGCTCTACATCAGCGCCTTGCAATTTAACAGTGAATCCATCCAAAGCAGTTGGCACAGCTTTGGCTTTTTGTGCCTTACGCTCTGCGACAATTTCTTCAGTTAAAAACTCAACCAAATCGCGTTCACCCTTGGTGTGAATGTGATGTTTAATACCACAACCGCAGCTGCACCCTAAGCTTGGCTTTTGAACATTTAAAGCCGTAGCATGTCCATTATCCTTATATATTTTCGTTTACCGAAAACATTTTTCAGCGAATTTGCCTTGGCACTGGCGGCGATATTGAAAAAACGTAATGTATTTTTAGAAAACTATTTAATTTTTTTCAAAGTTAACCAAAAAAAAAAAAAAAACCAAAACATAAACAAATATCAGCTGTTAATAAAGAAGAAGATAATTTTCGAAAGTGCTATTCACAATGCAGCGTTTTGTTCGACCACAGTTAGAACATGTAAGCCCACTTTAAGCCCACTTGCCACGAAAACGCACCTACAAATACGTAATAAGAGTCTGCAGATGATGTGATGGAGGGTTTGTTAACTAAATATCTCCAGCTGCCATACCTAAATTGGAACGTTAGATGAGCGTCGGCGTAATTTAACCGTCTCTGTTTCGGTGTTCCCCATACCATGGATCAATAACAATGGTTATAGCAAGCTGTCAAAATAAAAAAATGGAACCCTGCAACTTGCCTTCCTATCTGTCAAAAGACTAAAACCAAAACAAAGAAAGAAGTTATTTGAAAATTTTGAATTCAATTGGTTCGTAAATTTTTAGAGTTTTAATATTCAGGAAAGCAGAAAAGCACGTAAGGTTTTTGTTTATCATCGTAAATAGCTCCTAAATAATTGTTTTCTATTTAGCTGCGCAAATGGAAATGGATAATTGGCATCTTCAGCGACATCACTTTCAGCATCTTGATATTCCAAGTGCACCAATAACTGTACCACTAGCTCCTGCAGCGACTACAACCACACCAGCACCAGACAACGTACATCAAGACTCAATTTTGCTTCACCAACAATTGGACCAAGTTTACTTTAGCGGCAACGATTTTTTTACAACAGAAAGTGAATCCGCAAGCTTCAGTCCAGCGTCAACGCCTAAATTCATTGTCAGGAACACAAAACATGGACACATTTTCTTTTGAAGCGATTACGCCCTAGGACAAACATACAATGTCAAAATGAAACAATGCTTAAGTACTTGTAAGTTAGATATTGGGTGCTATTCTTGATTCCGTCGGAAAGCATTTCCGCGCGGAAGCAAATTTTGGTATTATTTATTCCGAAAATTAGATACATCTGTCATCACTGTTCCGCAAAACTGATAAATTTTGCATTATTGTTTTGACGTTTATTTTTGTGTATTCTTGATTCCGACGGAGAGATATTTTTTAGTTATTTTCTTCCGCTAAATTTTTGTGTCGGAAAGACTATAAAAAGTTAAAAATGTATGCTTTTTTAATAATTTTAATGTTGTTACTGATAGGAAAAGTAAGCTAAATATTTATTAACAATTTTAAAACCCTAACTACTAAAAAACTAAATTAAACTAAAAAACTCAAAATTCATAAAATAAACACTTCATTTTATTTCATTGAATAAAGGAACCAATTCATCTTTATTCTGATTAGATATACAAAAACTTATAAAGAAATAAATTTTTGGAGGCGCTTTCACATCCAACCCTCGCTGCGGTGACCAAATGATGAAATGTAATCACTTGGAAAAAAATTATCAACAAACATTTTTTTACAAAAAACAACTTTAGAGCAACACGCGTCCTCACGAACTCTAAAATGTATAGATAATTCATCCTTAAATCGCACTAAAAAGCTATTTTATCCTCTTGATGTTTACAAAAAATTAATAAAGATTCAAAATTTGTCTCTATTGACACTTCTAATTTTTTTTTATCCTTTGTCATCTGTCAAAATGTTAGAGATGTTCTTATATCAGGGCTGCCAATATTCTCGTTCGAATTCCTCTACCGCCGGAATCAAGAATAGTAGTTTTCATATCGAACGATATTTTTTTCCGCGAAAATTTCCTTATCGAACGGAATCAATAATAGCCTTTCTACCTTTCTCGTAAATACTTTAAAATACTCGTACTATAAGTTTCTTAGAATGCTTAGATTTTAAATTTATTTCTTAAGTTTGATTTGATTTAGAAGTTCAACATTGAAATAAATTTTATTTGAAGTGAAAAAAAAGTGTACATACTTTGATCAACTTAATAAATTAACTGGCGACGAGTATGGGATATGTAATAAAAAAACATATCTAGTGATCAAATCTGCAGCGAACATTTTTATTCAAATTGTTGTATAAAACAAAAGTCTCAACAGCTTTTGATTGAATTCTTTGAAAAAAAAAAAGAAAAATATTGCGAAAATTAAAAATGGCGTTAACACTAGCCGAAAGCATACGTGAAGCAAGAAGTTTAACAGCATTCAATGGAAGCAGTGAGTACACGTTAACCAACTATTTGAGAGACGTTACTACCGTCTTGCAGTCAACACCGTTGGATCATAGATGTAGCCCATGATTCAATAACAATGGTTATGGCAAGTTGTCAAAATATACAAAAATGGAACCCTGATCTTGCCATGCTATCTGTCAAAAGACTACAAAATTTTTACATTTTCGTAGTTTAAGAAGAAGCAGCATTTGTTATCGCTGCAACCAGGGTAATTCAACCATGGATGTACCCTACAATCTGTGTTGAGTAATCGATTGCAGGGGAAGGCGTTGAAAGCTGTAGAAACTTTAATCAACCCCACATGGAATGATATTATAATGAAGCTGAAAGAAGAATTTGGTATAAAAAGGTCGTTTTTCAATTTAAGTAGTGCATCACAAATTAAGAAAAATATTAAGCAATATGAAAGTTAACTCGAGACTTTATCATCCAACAAACTCGTAGTGCTGACATTGCATGTGGCTTATCGACAGGCACCGGACGTAGCACTTTGCAAGAAAATGGTATGGTATTCTTTCAATGTTTTACGATCAATTTATATTTGAATCTTGTTTTACAAAATAATTTAAAACTAGTATCGCCCAGTGGTCGAAATTCGACTACAAATAAATTAAAAATTTTGGTACATTTTGGACACTTGGTACTTTTTTGCTATTTGGTACAATTCAATAAATCCCATGGGTCAATTTCAAGCGAAACGTATGTAAGCAAAACAAAACAAAAACACTAAGTCTCTGCTCTGCTTTTTGTCTTTTAGCTGAAACACAATGCGGCAGCGTCAGTGATCAACTGTTTTTTTAGAATCAGTGTGTTTCAATGGTAAAACAATAGCATAAGAGCAGTAGCAGTAAGAATCAATGCCATGTTTAGGGGCTGTTCACATATTACGTAACACAATTTTCGACCAATTTTGAATCCCTCCCTCCCCGGTCGTAATAAAACGGACAACCCCATAGTTACGTAACAAATCTTAATTTTGGTAATTTGAATTTATCATCGCATAAAATTTATAAAATCGACGCTATGTAACGTAGTTGATGACTCCTCCCCCATGCAACACTTCGTAACAAATCATTTGACCCCCTCCTTCTTGGCGCGTTACGTAATATGTGAACGGCTGCTTAGCTCTATTTCTAAATTTACTGCCACTGCCGCTGTTGCCGACACCTTCATAAAAACAACTTTTCAAATTTATTTTAATTTTATCAATTTCACTTTGATTTACCCTTTTAAAAAATAGAATAATTTTTCACTTGGAATTAAAAAACGAAAAAAGAAACATTTAATTTTGAAGTTGACTCAATAAATTTACTTTCTAAATTCCAAATCGTTTTATTCCAACATTCTTCAAAATTAAATTGAAATTATAAATCCGTCAACGTGAAAATGTTCAGTACTCCTCCAGCTCGAAAGGCATTTAGCTGTGGCCAGTGCAAGGCTGAAGATTCAATGCAGATGGTCCAATGCGACAAATGTGATATTTGGTATCACTTTGAATGCGCCGGAGTCGATGCTGCAATTAAAGATCAGCCATGGAAATGTTCCAAGTGCAATAGCAAAACAGCACCTTTAGACAAAATGGAGGATTACAAAAATGAACGCGTTGAAAGAGGAACAAAGACTATCTCATTGTGCTCAACAAGATCTTCGAAACGCCGCAATATAGATCTTGAGTTAAAGTTCCTTGAAGAAGAAAAGGCTTTGGAGCAAAAATATCTGCAGAAAAAA
The DNA here is from genome assembly GCA_951812925.1 of Calliopum simillimum. NCBI lineage: Eukaryota > Metazoa > Arthropoda > Insecta > Diptera > Lauxaniidae > Calliopum > Calliopum simillimum. The sequence goes on from OX638369.1 coordinate 76,197,696, forward strand.
TTTGAGATCTTATCTGCTGGCAGTGAAAAGGAAATCGAAGAAAAAGGAAGCTGCAGTCAAGCACCAGACCGAACCAGAGAATGGGTTTCAAAACTTTAATTTCCTATTGCTTCCAAAGAGGAAGATTTAGTTTTATCTAACTCTCAGTTAGCTGCAAGGCAAGCATTATCGCGAGAACTTCCAATTTTCAACGGCAAACCTGAGGAGTGGCCGCTGTTTTATAGTTCCTTTCAAGAAAGCACTAAAATATGTGGATATTCTTCAGCTGAAAATCTCCTGCGATTGCAAAAATGCCTTAAGGGAAAAGCATATGAGCTTGTGAGTAGCCATCTTTTGCTGCCAACGAACGTTCCCGAAATTATACAAACACTTAGGCCCAGTTTTTCAGTGGCAATTTAAGTAATATTTAAAGTCTATTTAGTTAAATAGTCATTAACTTTAAATAGAGTTTAAATTCAGTTGAGTTTTTCAGTGCGTAATTATCTTTTAATTAATTTTCACGTTTGCGTATGGCAACACCCTTGATTTCTGTCAAAAATCAAACAGCTGTTCTTAATAAGACTGGTTTTTAACAAACAAATAAAAACAAAACAATGGCTAAGCGAACAAACAATTTTGCATCCCTTTAGTTGAGAGAAACAAGGCAATTTTGGAAAATAAAAAAACAGACCGGGTATGTGTTGAGGAGAAAGCCAGGACGTGGAGAAAAATAGCGGAGGAATTTAATGGCGCCTTCGTGGATAATGTTCGCGATAAAAAAACCTTGCGCACAAAATATATGAACATCAAAAGCAGCGCGAAAAAGAATTTTGCCACCGACAGAAGGGAGTGTTATAAGACAGGAGGTGGGCCAAAACCAGCCACAGCAATAACGGAGGTGGATTTAAAAATAATGGAAATTTGCGATGAGCAACAAATGCAAGGAGGCGAAGCAATATATGATGATGACGCTATTGATTGTAAGTTACCTTGTTAAACTATGTTATAATACTTAAAAATTATAATGTACTTTTTATTTAAGGTATCGAATATGTTCCGTTAACAAATAATGCTGAAGTCAAGGAAATAGAAGTTGAATTAGAAAATGTAACTCCCTGGGCACAGACAATTAAAATCCCTTCAAAAGTCTTGCAACCAACAAAAATGCCTTCCAAAATGTTGCGTGGTAAAAGATTGCATACGAAGGATGCATGGGATGAGGTTGCGAAAAAGAAGATCAAAAAAACTGAATTAGAACTAGAAAAACTTAAATTAGAAATGAAATGTGTACAAGAATCACATAATTTAAAACAAAAAATGTTAAACCTCGAAATAGAGGAGCAGGAGTTGAAAATAGTAAAGCTAAAACACGAGTTACAGCTGTAGTATAAGAAAATCTTGTTTTTTTTTTATTTATTTTTGTTGTTTATTGTTGTTGTTTTTATAATAAATTCTTGAAATACTGATTAATTAAATGATTTCTTATACTGTTGTTGGCATCGGTTGTTCCAGTTGTTGTATTGTCTGACTCTGACATTGTAAGTTCTACTGCTTCAGCTATATGATCTGGCAAATCTGGTAATTCGTACTCGTTGTTCATGCAACATATATTGTGTAAAACCGCTGTGGCCACTATGATGCTTTGACACTTTTTGAACTTCAATCGCATTCCTAATGACAAAATTGGAAAACGAAGTTTCCAAACACCGTAGCTTCGTTCAACAGTGCTTCGAGTCTTTATGTGAGACTCATTATACAGCTTTTCTGCTGGTGTTTTTGGATTCAATACAGGTGTCACGACATATCTTGTGTTCGTATATCCACCATCAGCAACAATAATACTGCGACCAAACTTGCCACTTTCCAATAACGCAGCAATTTTTGAATTTTTAAATATATTGGAGTCGTGTGCAGCGCCGTGCCAACGTGCCACAATGTTTGTGATTTTTAAATTTGCATCACATGTGGTTTGCACATTTATTGAAAAAAAACCTTTCCTATTTCGGTAAAGTTCCGCATCATCTCCTCCTGGTGAAATAATGCGAACGTGGGTGCAGTCAAGTGCTGCAATCGTATTTGGGAACTTTGCTATATTATAAAATTCCATTGTCGCCTTGCTCAGTTCAGCATCAGTACTTGGAAACGTTATAAATTTTGGCTTCAGCAATGCTATGTGATGTGAAACGATCGCGATGACCTTTGAAACAGTCGAAACTGACACTCCATACAAATCACCAATTGTACGCAACATACCACCTGTTGCGTATAGGCGCAAAGTCATCAAAAGCATGTTTTCCTCTGATACAGCATTGTTCCAATTAGTAGGATGCTTTATGTGTGGACCAATGAGTTGCAGTATGGTATACACCGAAGCTTTGCTCATACGAAAGCGGTGGTAAAAATCGGTGTCATCATAAACCACGAAGTGGTTGGGACGCGCTCTTATGATTTTTTTCCTTCGCAAAATGGTAATAGTCATCAATGTATACGACTCATAGTCACTGAAGTCACTGTCCTCATCCGAAGAACGCATTTTCAAAACAATGTTACTTAAAACCCAAAAAAATAACCAATAAATTTGCAAAAATATAAAACAAACTTATTTTTAACACAACTGTCAAAATGAGCTGACAACTTAATGAACATTTAAAGTAGCTTCTTAAGTACTTTAAATAGTATTTAAATGTGACTTAAATAGCCACTGAAAAACTCAAAAGGCTATTTAAACAATATTTAAATATTGAATGAGTTAAATGGCCACTGAAAAACTGGCCCTTAAAATGATGTTTGGGCGGCCTAGTGTGATAATAAACTCTATGCTTGATAAAATCCGCTCCGAACCAGCACCGAAGGCAGATAAGCTTGAAACTCTCGTTTCATATGCAATATTGGTGAGAAACCTGTGTTCTACAATGGAGGCTTCAGGTCTAGACGCACACATGAATAACCCGTTACTTCTGCAAGAACTAATGGACAAACTACCCGCACAAACGAAACTCAATTGGGCTATGTATATCGTTGATCGCGATGCAAATATTTCAATGTTTTCGCAATGGTTATACAATGTCGCTGAAGTTGTTTCACAGGTGAACTCATCTTTGTTTCCTTTAAAATTTAGCAGTGGAAGTTTACATGCACATGAGTCGGAAAAAAATGCAGTGCAAAAAGATGCCCGATATGTGACGTGCAACACTATGTTGAATCTTGTAGCCAGTTTACTGCAATGAAGCTAACCAAAAGATGGGACATGGTAAAGAAGTTTAATCTATGTCGTTTATGCCTCAAAAACCATGGTAGCTTCCGTTGCTCTAAAGATAAATGTTCAGTAGAAGGCTGTGAAGCTAGACACAACAAACTTCTTCAAAAATTTGCAAGAGATCCCACAAGAGTCAGCGCCCATTCTTGTCCTAACTATACGATGAATACATATTTCAAAATTTTACCTGTCACTTTGCATCACAGAGGTACATCTGTAGACACCTATGCATTTTTAGACGATGGCTCCAATGTAACGCTTATTGAAAAAGAGGTTTGCGATAAACTTAGCCTAGAAGGGCAACCAAAAGCTCTTTGCTTAAAGTGGACATCTAATACGTCAAGAACCGAAAATGAGTCAATGCAAGTTTGCGTTTGGGTACGTTTGGCACGTGAGGAAAATACAAAGAAATTTGAATTACTTGATGTCCGCACAGTTGATCAATTGGCTTTGCCAGTTCAAAGCGTCACAAAACAGCAGTTGTCCTCATTTAGCCATTTAAAGAGGATCCCATATTTGCCGTATGTTAAAGCAGTACCTAAAATTCTAATTGGTCTAAATAACGGCTATGTCTGCAATACTTTAAAGACTGCCGAAGGAAAGTCCACGGATCCATGTGCATCCAAGACAAGGCTTGGTTGGGTAGTGCATGGTGGCGGTCAAACAAGTGATAGCGCACTTAACATCCACAATTTTGAGCAATGTGATTGCGACTTTGAGATGGAAAAGTTACACAATATTGTATCCGAATACCTCTCACTCGAAAACTTTGGAAGAAGAATTGAGTTAGAGGCACCAGACATAGCACGAGCAAAAGAAGTAATGCATTCCACTACTAAACGCATTGGGAAACGTTTTGAAACGGGATTAATTTGGAAGTCAAAATTTACCGAATTTCCAAATAGTTGCCCCATGGCCTTGAGACGACTTCATTGCTTAGAGAAAAAGTTAAGTCCTGATCACATTCCAGTGGTAACGAAGTATATTGACGATTTAGTCACAAAAGGATATGCGCGAAAATATAGTGACGAGGAGATTCATAATACTAATGGCGTCATTTGGTATCTACCAATCTTTACAGTTACCAACCCTAATAAACCTGGTAAGGTGCGTTTGGTTTCGGATGCTGCTGCAAAGGTACGAGGAACATCTTTGAATTCAATGCTACTCAAAGGACCAGATTTAACAGCACCACTACTGTCAGTGTTATATGGGTTCCGTATGAGAAAAGTTGCCATTTGTGGAGACATCAAGGAAATGTTCCATCAGGTACTAATCCGCAAAGAAGACCAAAGTGCTCAACGATTTCTTTGGCGAAATAACGAAGACAACAGGAATCCCGACATCTACGTTATGCAGGTTATGACTTTTGGTGCAGCATGCTCTCCCTGTTCGGTGCAGTACGTAAAGAATCGAAATGCTGATGAGTTTAAAGCAAAATATCCAAGAGCAGTTGATTCAATAATAAATCATCACTATGTCGATGACCTTTTGGATTGTGCAGATACAGAATTCGAAGCTATAAAGTTGGCAAAAGATGTGGCTTTTATCCACAGTGAAGGAGGTTTCTTCATCAGGAATTTTAAATCAAACTCTAAGGTCGTTATGGAAAACCTCGGTGAGTTACAAGAACAAAATTCTATTTCTTTTAGTAATCAAGATATCCAAATGTCAACTGAAAAAGTACTGCGAATGTGGTGGTCAACTGCAACGGATAACTTTACGTACTCCTTAAAACTAAACAGACTTAATAATGAGCTCCTATCTGGTAATAGAAGGCCTACAAAAAAAGAAGTATTGAGAACCTTAATGTCTATATTTGATCCACTTGGTTTCTTGTCACCTTATGTTGTTTATTTAAAGATTATTTTACAAGAAGTGTGGAGAACTACGGATGGCTGGAACGATGAGATAACTAACGATGCATTTCGAAAATGGCTTATTTGGGTGAAACTTTTGCCAACTATTGAAAATACCAAGATTCCAAGATGGTACCAGATAACGGTTGATTCTTCTATTCAACTCCATATATTCGTTGATGCAAGCGAATTAGCCTATGCTGCTGTCGGTGACTTTTTGGTTAATTCTGGAGGCGTACTTCAGTGTTCGTTGGTGAGTGCAAAAGTAAAAGTAGCCCCAAAGCAACCAGTTTCAATACCACGCATGGAACTTCTGGCAGCGGTTCTTGGTGCCCGCTTAGCAAATATTATATGTAGCATGCATCAGATAACTTTTGAAAGACGTTGGTTTTGGAGCGACTCGAAAACAGTTCTAGCATGGCTGACAGCAGATCCAAGAAACTATAAATAGTTTGTGATGTTTCGCATTGGAGAAATTCTTGAAAGCACCAAATTTTCAGAATGGAGATATGTTCCAACAAAAGCTAACGTTGCAGATGACGCCACAAAATGGAAAGCAAAATTTGAGATCGATATGCAGAGCAGATGGTTCACTGGTCCTGAGTTTTTGAAGCAACCAGAACTTTCATGGGAAAGGACCCGAATTTTCACAACCTTCTGAAGAGTTAAGACCGCATTTGTTGCTGGTTCATACCAATGAGGCAAGTATAAATTGCATTGACTACCACAGATTCTCTTCCTGGGGAAAATTGCTTAACATGGTTTGCAAATTGTTTACATTCTGTTACATGCTGAAGCATAGTTGTGGTCCAGAAAAATCAGATCTGTTGGCAATATCCGAAAATTATCTCTACCGGCAAATCCAGTACGATTTCTATAAAGACGAAATAGCGGTATTGAAAAATAAAAATGAAGACATAGCGAAGACCAGCATAATTTACAAATGTTCTCCTTATCTTGACGAAAACGATGTAATTCGAATGTACGGAAGGATTGATTTGGCAACTAAAGTAGTTGAATGGCTAAAGCGACCAATTATTTTACCAAGGGACCATTACTGCACAAGTCTTTTAATTAGACATTTCCATAAAGCATTTCATCATGACACTTGTTATAATACTTGTCTCAACGAAATTCGTGAAAAATTTTACATACCTCGCCTAAGAGTCGAACCAAAAGTTCCTGAGATGGCACAAATGCTGAAAGCCCGGCTTTCACCGTTTACACGTCCATTCACGCATGTTGGACTCGACTACTTTGGTCCTATTCGTGTCAAAGTTGCTAGACATGAAGAAAAACGTTGGGGTGTGCTTTTTACATGTCTCACTGTACGCGCAGTTCATCTTGAAATTGCAAGAGACATGACGACAGATAGCTGCAACATGGTCATTCAAAACTTTATAGCAAGACGAGGTACTCCAATATCAATATATTGCGACAACGGAACAAACTTTCGAGGAGCTGAAATTGAGTTGAGAAAGTCTATTAAGGACATAAATTTTTTCAAACATTGCTAATAAATTTAGCACATCTTCAACAAAATGGTACTTCAATCATCCAACATCGCCACATATGGGAGGTAGTTGGGAGAGATTGATTCAATCTGTTAAAAAAACTCTCTACCAGATCACTCCGAATTTTATTTCTAAAGAAGACACTCTGTATAATGCACTTCTCGAATGCGAACGCATCATTAATTCTTACCCTCTTACATATGTTGATTTAGAATCCGTTACGGATGAAGCTCTAACGCCAAACCCCTTCATTCTTGGGTCATCAAACGGAAATAAACCTTTAGGTGAATTTACTACAGACGACTTATCACTAAGAAAGAACTGGAGAAAGGTACAGTACTTTGCGAATTTGTTTTGGAAGCGTTGGGTTCAAGAGTATCTTCCAAATCTAACCAAACGCACAAAGTGGCACGAAAAATCTTCAACTATTGGAATTGACGACATAGTTGTTATAGTAGATCCGAATTTACCGCGAAACAATTGACCACTGGGTATTGTTGAAACGGTTTATAAAGCCAAAGATGGAAATGTGAGAGCAACTTGCACATTCACACGACCCGTTGCAAAGTTGGCCAAATTGGATGTACGGAAGTCGACTAATTAGATGGTTAAAACACGCAGAGTTTTAACGAGGGGAAGAAATGTTGCCGACACCTTCATAAAAACAACTTTTCAAATTTATTTTAATTTTATCAATTTCACTTTGATTTACCCTTTTAAAAAATAGAATAATTTTTCACTTGGAATTAAAAAACGAAAAAAGAAACATTTAATTTTGAAGTTGATTCAATATATTTACTTTCAAAATTCCAAATCGTTTTATTCCAACAGCCGCAGTGCAACCAAACAAACCAAAAAATTAAGGGAGGAACATTGTAATAATTAAAAGACAAAAAGAAAATCAGCTGATCACTGCTGCTACTGCTGAAACTACCCCTGCTTCATTGTAAGTTGTAAGTGTGAAGTCACCCGAAGGGCACGGGTATGTAGGGCTCTTCGAGTTTGTAGGGTAATGGAGGGAAATGAAAAGCACCGTTTCCCTCCGCTTGCCTATAAGCTCGTAGTGCCCTATGTGCCCATGCCTTTCGTGTGACTTTACACTAAGCTTTTAAATACGAAACAGCTGATTACTGTCACTGTCACTGCCGCTGCCGCAGTGTTTCAAGCCAACGGTTCATTCAGTATGTCGAGTACGTCACGTCGTTTTTTTCAACTGATAGCTAAGTTAAAAATCATAAGTTCATAAGGAAACTGAATTTCTTTTTAATAAGTATGAAATAATTTATGTTTCAGAAAATGATTGAACTCAATCTCATTATTTAAATGATATGCGTAGAAGAGGATTAAGAAAAGGTAAAATAGGAATATATTCTGAGCTTGAAGATAAGAAATAGAATATTGTACAACAAAAACTAATCGAACTATTCTCTAATGATAAAAACTTAAAATTCATAAAATGTACTAAACTAGCCAACGATATTGAAACTGAAGAGGCTTTAGTTACTATTATTACTATTATAGTTGAAGTCCACATCAAAGGTAATCACAGTGGAATTCAAGAGAAATATGAGAAATTTATAGATTTTAACCCGAATCTGTTCAAATTTATAAATAGATATTGCAACACTTGTAGAGTGTGCATAGAAAATAAATATGACTGAAAACCGATACATAAAAAATTTCTACATACGATTACACCCAATAAACCGAATTCAATTGTGCATTTAGATACTTTTCAGATTCACAAAACTTATTTTTTAACAAATGTTGATAAATTTACAAAATTATCCACTGCACATAAGCTCAATGATAAAAATATGGTACAGTAGGTCAAAGCCAAAGTCGTACACCAAACAAACTATTTTTCAATGCCCCAAAACTAAGTACTCAAAAATAATTTAAGAAATTTGAAGTACATTTTCAAATAGCCTTTTTAATCCTTCAATTTTAACAAAAAACCGAGCTTGAAATTTTCCGTTATTTTTGAAAATAAATAAAAAGTTACAGAAATCAAGCTTATTCAGTACCAAAGCAAAAGTCGTACACCTTAACAAAGTTATAATTTTTACATGAGTTCAGTAACTATTGTACATTATTTTGTTTTTATTTGTCATGTTTAGTCCTTTTGGCATCCTTTGAATTAGTTTTTCACAATAGCTCGGATAAATTTTTTCACATTTTCAATGAAGGGTATTCATAATTCCACATTATTTTAATAGCATTTATATCTGGACCCCGCGCCAGTGTTACGAATATATTGGGACAGTTCTATTGAATCCATGATCTCATATTATTGTATAAGGAATATGTTTGAGATCGTTTTCTTGGTAAAAATACATATCACTACATTGACCAAAGTTATCCTTAAGTTGCAGTAAATTTAGTCTTAAAATGTTCAAATAAATCTTATGATCCTTACTTCCATCAACCAAATGGTGTATTCTAGGCACAGCTGCTAAAAAGGAGCCCCAAACCATTAGTGAACCACCTTCATGTTTTAAATTTGGTCTAACGTCATCAAGAGGCTCGGTTGCTGTTTGCTAAAACACACTGCCATAAAGATTTTTGCTTTTGGAAAAATGTCTTCTTCTTGAATGAAAGTAAGATTAATACTTTTGGATCAAACGGCAGACCATACATATGGAGAAAACCAACTGAAGCACCTTGTTCGAAAAAACTTAAACCATATGTAAAACATGACGGTGGTTCACTAATGGTTTGGAGCTCTTTTTCAGCAGCTGGGCCTGGAATACTCCATTTTGTTGATAGTAGTAAGGATCATAAGATGTATTTGAACATTTAGAGACTAAATTTATTGTAATATAAGGATAAACTTGGTCAATGTAGTAATAGGTACTTTTAATAAGATAACGATTTCAAACATATTTCTTATAATATGAGATCATGGATTCAATACAACTGTCCCAATGTATTTGTAACACTGGCGCAGGGTTCAAACATAAATGCGATTAAAATCTTGTGGAATTATCTGGACGCAAATTTCGCCAGCACAATATTTGTTCAAAAACTGAACTGAAAAGGGTATTCATGGAAAATGGGAAAAAATTTATCCGAGCTATTGTGAAAAACTAATTCAAAGGATGCCAAAAGGACTAAACATGACAAATAAAAACAAAATAATGTACAACAGTTACTGAACTCATGTAAAAATTATAACTTTGTTAAGATGTACGACTTTGGCTTTGGTACTGAATATGCTTGAATTCTGTAACTTTTTATTTATTTTCAAAAATAACGGATAATTTCAAGTTTGCTTTTTTGTTAAAATTGAAGGATTAAAAAGGCTATTTAAAAATGTACTTCAAATTTCTTAAATTATTTTTGAGTACTTAGTTTTGGGGCATTGAAAAATAGTTTGTTTGGTGTACGGCTTTGGCTAGAAGCTACTGTAACTGTTAAAACGAAACTAGAATAACGAATTGCGTTCCTAGGAAAACCAGACAAACTTGTAATGGACAATGAATTCAATAATGCATTAATAAAATTATTCTGTCAGGGAAATAACATTGAAAGTCACTACACAACACCTTATTCTCATACAGGAAATTCAGACATCAAAAGGATGCATTCAACACTTCTAGAGCATATAAGAATAATAAAAAATCATGATAATATTAACGACCCAGAAGAACTGGCATTAAAATCCATAAATTTCTATAATAACACTATGCAACAGCCAAATCTCCCAGTGAATACCACTATCCATTTCATATGTAAAATGGGCTGCTGATTCCGAAAATCGCATTATTTTTTTTTTTTCGTGTCGTTTTCGAGATATCGGTCATTTTCGTTTTTCGGACCAAAAAAAAAAGATAGTTCCATTCAAATTCAAATATCTCTAGTAATGTTTGTATTCAAATGTATTATATGTCATATTAAAGGTAATTAAATTACCTACAAATGATATTCACATCACTTTTTGGTTGGTTTCTTAGTTTCGGCGAAATAAATTGATTTCTAAAAAAACATTTTTTTTTCGAAAAAATTAACAAAAAATCAAAATCGACTGCAGATTTATACAAGAAGAAATAAATTCCGGTTTTTAAGTTGTACACCCAATATAGTCTATGATACAAAAAAAAAAAATTATAAAAAAGTTGACGGTGGATGTCCGTACTAACAAATATCGTGAAAGCTTGAACTTTATATATATGTCGTTTTGAAGGTACATTTGACAGCTGTCAAAATCAGTCAACAAAACAATTTTATCTTGTGTGCATCATTATTATTTTTCACGATGAATAACTTCGAAAATTGGAGAAAAATACAGCATTTGCGGGGGGGTTCTAGTGGGTCATTTTTTTGCAAAGAAAAAAGCTGCCGAAAGTCATCGCATTCTTGTAGAAGTTTATGGGGACTATGCTCCAGCTGAATCAAGCTGTCGTGAGTGGTTTAAAAGTGGTTATTTTTATGTCGAAGACAAAGAACGTCCTGATCAGGACCAGCTAGGTGTGATCCATTATGAGCTGTTGCCAGGTGACCAAACCATTAATGCTCAATTCTATCGTCAACAATTGATCCAATTGAAGCAGAAAATCCAGGCAGAGCGGCCAACGTATGCGACCAGACATGAGTAAATCATTTTCCACCACGATAACGCTCGGCCACATATTGCTGCCCCAGTCAAAAATTACCTGGAAAACAACGGATGGGAAATTTTGCCTCACCCGCTTTATAGCCCAGACCTTGCACCATCAGACTACCATTTGTTCCGATCGATGCAGAATGCCCTATCAGGAATACGCTTCACTTAAGTTCAAGATATCGAAAATTGGCTCGATTCATTTTTGGCCGCCAAGCCGGCGCAATTTTTTTGGGATGGAATTCATAAATTGCCATAAATTGTAGCTTCCAATGGACAATACTTTGAATAAAATATATTGTAACATTTTTCCACAATAAAGCATCAAATTTCGCTAAAAAATTCCGGTTTTTAAGTTGTACACCCAATATATTTGTAAAGAAAATAAGATACCACTTAAAAAAATCCATGGAAAAATGCAAAAGTTGTATACAATTCATTGAAAAGTTACCAAAATGCGTTTTTCCCTATTTTTTTGGTTTTTTTGTAATAAACTGTTCGATAATTAAAACTTTTTGTAAAACACATGAGAAAATCCAAAAAATTCTTAAAGTAGGCGTTAAAAAAAAATACCCGTGTCTCGTCGTTTTTCTCCAGCACGTCAGATTTTTTTTTAATCGATTTTTGAAGTTTTTTAATCCACTGTACATGAAAAATACCAAAATAGCGCATTCTTGTGTTAAATCGATGAATTTAACTATATGATCCTTACATTTGAGGTGTATTATGTGTTCAGTGAACTTATGCAGGATATTACGAGGAATATTTTTGTAGACAATTTTAACCCTCTGAAACCCCCACATGTGGGTCATTTGACCTATATTAATTACCTTTAATATGACATATAATACTTTTGAATGCAAACATTAGTTCTTGAGATATTTGTATTTAAATGGAACTATCTTTTTTTTTTGGTCCAAAAACCGAAAATGACCAATATCTCGAAAACGACACGACACGACAGCAGCCCATTTTACATATAAATTGAATATTGGCATTCCCTGGGGAAAAATTTTTTACTCATTTGTTGCTTAGTGTAATTCAATTCATAGTACCACTAAACTAAAGCCAATTGATTTTGTAAATAGACTAGACATAGATTTTAGTGAAATAATAAAGGAAAGGACTGAAAATAATAAAATGAAAGCCATAAACAGAGAAAACATAAAAAAAGAAAATATTACTTTAAATTTAAAAAAAAAACCTAATTTATATACTAAAAATCCTGTTAAGACAGAAAACAGCGAAAAGATTCACTAAATACCATTATAGCAATCCAAACAAAGTAGACATTGTTCAATTTCACCATTAAAGTTTATAAATTAAAAATAAATAAATAAGTAGTGGAGGGGGGGGGGGGGGGCTAGTGTGGACAAATTCAAATTCTCGCTCTGTTTTGAATTTTTTGTTTCTGTTTTATATTTTTCAAGTTGGTATTTGCACTCTGCATCACCAAAAAAAATTCATTTGTTGACAGTTCAGCTTTCTATGATAACGTGACCGAACGTGTTTTACGCAGCAAAAAGTAATTTTTTTGTTGTTTCGTAATTTCAGTGATACTTTAAAACTAATTATTCTCCTGCTGTAGTGTTAATAGATAATACAACTTAAAATAGTGTTTATTTAAACTTTACCGAAAGATTAAAAAAAAAAAAATATTTTTGTTTAAAAAGACATGAAGGGGCTAGTGTGGACAACTGAAATGGGGCTAGTGTGGACATGTCCGCAGAAGCTGAAATGACTCCAGAAATCGTCAGACCATTTCTAAAAGCCGTTCCAAGAAAGTACGTTACTAAAAAGAAAGAACGACAGATTCACGTATCCCGATTTACCGGATACGAGCGAAATTTACCGAAATAAAATAGTGGCAAAGCTCCCGCAATCACAACAACTGTCGGAAACATCGCAATCAGCAAGTCATATGAAGTTTGAAGCAACATGGACAAAAAGTATTTTATATTGGCCAAATAGTCACGATTCACGTTTCTCAAGATTTCGACATTACGTTTCTAAAAAGAAAGAACGATAGATTCAAGTATCTCGATATACCGGATACCAGCCAAATTCACCGAAATGAAATAGTGGCAAAGCTGCCACAAGCACAACAACTGCCAGGAACATCTCGATCAGCAAGTTATATGAAGTTTGATATAAATTTCTCCAAATACAACATGGGATAGCAGTTAATCTTTTATTTGTATTATTATTTGTATTACATCATTATTTTCTTGAATAAACATGTATCTGAACTCTTTTTTAACGTTTTTGTATGAATTAGCAAGGTTCTAATGGTATCCACATTAGCCCCCAGTTAAATCAATGCAAATGCAAATGCAAGCTCTTTTTAAAATAATTTAATAGTGCATTTATGAAAATAAAAAATCATAACTATTGATGCAATTATGAAGGCAAGAGGTATAAGTAATCGCTAAAAATTACTTTATTACAAAAATGATATATTTACATATATAATTTTGTAATTATATAAAAATTGTCCACACTAAATAAAAGTTTCAAATTGCAATACCGAAAGCGTTTTTTGAGATAATCCGCCCTAATTTTACTCAGATACTAAGAATATTAACTTAAAACTTTGAGCAAAAACTAGGCGAACACAGACAGGAGGGCGTGGCACCTCCCATATAAGCAAGTTTGACAATGCTATACTTAAAGCGTTTTTTGAGATAAGCCGTCCAAATTTCACTGAGATACTACGAATATTAATGAAAACTTTGAGCAAAAACTATGCGAACTAGGACAAGAGGGCGTGGCACCTCTCATATATATATAAAAAATTCAAAATGCAATACAGCCATTCCATGCCTAGCGTAACAAGATCTGCTACACCCCTTCCGATTTCGTTGAAATTTGGTATATGGTTTTATTCATGCCTAGTCTTTAAGAAAAGGCAAAAAAAAAATTTTGCGATTTTTTTCGTGGCTTGTGAAAGGGTGCAAAGAGTGAAAAAATCTGTAAATTGTGACAAACTCTCCTCAAATAATTGTCAATAACTTAGACATTTCTTGACCGATTTTCATGTTCAGACCACGCTTGGAAAGGTATTGAATTAGGCTATAAGCTTGTACAGGTACACCTTTTTTACCTTCCAAAATATATTTTTTGGAAAGAAAAAGAAAAATTCTTTCATATGACTAAATTTCAAGAAAGTATCTTTCAAACTACGGCTGCAATTTGATTAAGAGCATCCGGACTGGCAGAATCTTTCACTGTGAGCAAGCATAGGAAGCAAACGAGCACAACCGAGCACCCAATTTTTTCACCAATTATAGAAAAATCATTTGACAAAAAGACTCCGTTGTCGCCAGAGTGGTACTTTTTTTGCAGCTTTATGACTCTCCAATTTGTATCCATCGCAGCTAACCTTACATCATGTATTCAAAACCACTAATATTTTCTAATTTAGTATCGAATACCATTATTTACGTACCTGGGGGTGTTCTCCATACTATCTTATGACGTTTTTAAAATTTTTTTGTTTTGGAAACAAATTACAACGCATACAATATTACCCTTGCAAAAAAGAAAAATAACACAGGTTTACAAAAAAAAAAAATGTCATGGCGTTTTGACCAGACTATGTGTTTCCTAGGGACTTTGACGTCCTGAATCCGAATCTGGGGTCCGTTTTTTTCCAGAACGTCTGAGAAAAAAGATTTCAAGGTCATATGGAGGTCAAAATGGTCATATGTCGTTTAGTGATAAATTCGCTAAAATTCTGAAACTAATTTTTTATCATTGAATTCTTAGTCCTTAAAAAGAAAATGTGATCAAAAAGGGTTTCTCGGATCTAGTTTCGGAAATATAGCCATCGGAAGATCCCGATATACTTATCTTCTATGAAAACCTATAAGATGGGAACCACTGGATGGATTTGAAAAATATTGGTGTCATATGAAAGGTATTTTGTTGCTGTTGTTGTTGATGTATTTGTTGTTGTAATTGAAAAATTTTAAAAATAGGTCATATCTCCAAAACTATGAATCCAATTGAAAATATGCCCATAACATTTTTATAGGTTGTCAAAATACCTTTCATATGACTCCAATATTTTTTAAATCCATCCAGGGGTTCCAAACTTATAGCGGTTTTCATAGAAGATATATACTTCACAAGGTGGAAAAAAGACTTCGCCTTTTCTCGGAACTGGCTGTACGTAACGAATTGATATTTTTTCCATTAATGTGAGCCATTATACATAGAATTTAAGACTCAGCAATTTTTTTTATTTTTTAAATTCAAGACCTAAAATTTGAACGGATTTGCCTTATTTGAGATGGTACTGAGAGCAAGGTTATTTCTCTATAATTTCGGCACTCGCTTGGATCACCTTTTTTCGGCAATTTGACTAGCATGTCATGTAGCCAATCTTCTGGCAAATACTTTTCCCTCCAGATTCTGGAAATCAGAGGATGAAAAATCTTAGCTGATGTAATATGTCATGCTTTTAGCAGTTTAGCTGTTATTTGATCTATGCCGTCGGCTTATGTGTAAATATAATATGTACTATGGCATGTTTATGTGTAAAAGCGTTCAAGGTAAAAATATACATATGGGGCACGCCCTCTAGAATTTTCAGCTGAATAAAAAACTCGTTTTTTCAATAAAAGTTTATCAATTAATTTAAACTTACTGTTTAAAAATATTTAAAATAATGGCACTCATGTGCCATGTTGTACTTTTTATTCATAACATTTGGTATCACTTTAAAATTCTATAGCTTCTGAAACGATTACAACAAATCTATAGTTTTGGCAGTGTTTTGAAAGAATACACTTGCATATTCAAATTAAAATGGTTCTATCTAGTACTGAACACAGTCAAATCGGCTACCTTCATGTGTTGTTCATTTAGAAAAGCTGAGGTTATATTAATTTATATTTTTTTTTTTTTTTTAATTGAAAGCAACGCTCAGGGGATGGCCCCTATAAATGCATAGCACTGTGTTGGTTTGAAGAAAGGAGAATGGTTAGAGGGAGGGAGAAAGATGGAGCAGTGTTGGTAAACGTTTTTCTTGAATTTTCCGATGTCGTATCCTACAGGGAAAACACTGACTGGGAGATTGTTCCACTACTTAACCGTATGACCGAAGAACGAATTATCGCAATAGTGAGATGTTCTGCTTGGCGCTGGTGTGACGCAAAAAGATTGGCCGAATTGGATTCCCGAGTACTTCGGGAGAAGATACGTACTGAGGGAACCAGGTCGCATATTTCTCTAGAGCACATCCTATTATGATATGTATAAAAAAGGATTCTACACCCTACGTTACGTCGGTGCTCAAGGGTGTCAATTGTGGATATAATACTTATTTCACCAATAAGTTTAACCACACATCGCTGAACTCGGTCTAGCAGCTTTAAAGATGTTTTTGAAGCCCCGGCCAAAATGTGTGAATTGTACTCTAGTTTTGAAAGCATAAAGGTGAAGTAGACATTACGAAGATCAACTGGAGTGAAGTATTTCTTACACCGTTTCAAAAAACCTACACACTTGGCCGCTACTTTCAACACATGAAACACATGATCAGTCCACCTCAAATCCGATTGAATCGATACGCCCAGAACGTCAAGAGATGGTGATCTTGTAATATCCATGCAAGCTATATTAAGGTAAGCATAAGAGCAATTCATTCGTCTGGGAGATAACAGACAACATTGGGTCTTGCTAGCATTGAAATCGACCCTATTAGCAAAACCCCACTCGGAGATTTTTTTAAGATCATTTGAGAGCGTATTATACATATGGCGCCTTTTGATCTCATCTTCCGTAGAACTGGGGCGCTTTTTAAAGCTATATGAATAGCATAGCTCTGAGGAACTCCAGCGTTAATGGAGTGTTCAATGGAAGTAAAACCATCAACTGCAACACGGATTAAACGGTCACTACAGAAGCTCGTGATCCAAAGAGCAAAAGAGTCACCGACGCCATATGCAATTAGTTTTGATAAAAGGGCGCGATGCCAAACTCAATCAAAAGCCTTTGCAATATCCAGAGCGATAACCATATCTTCGCCAAAAAGGTGAATGCATTGATTCCATTTTTCAGTGAGGAACGCCATCAAATCACCAGTAGAGCGTTCTCTGCGGAATCCATATTGGCGATCGCTAAGCAAATTGTTATGCTCCAAATACTTCACAAGGTGGAAGGAAGACTTCGCCTTTTTTCGGAACTGGCTGTACGTAACGAATTGATATTTTTTCGTGGAGGAAGTTAGGGTTTTGAGTAGTAATTAATCTAATAAACTCTCTCCATTACTGTGAGCCATTATAGAATTTAAGACTCAGCAATTTTTTTTATTTTTTAAATTCAAGACATAAAATTTGAACGGATTTGCCTTATTTGAGAAAAAAATTCCCATCAAAATACTTAAAATACCATTAATACTCTCAAGTCTGCATTCAATCGTTTTTAATTGTAAAAAAAAAAAAACATAAAAATATGCAAAAAAATGTTCACTTCTCAAGTTAGAAGATAGATATGCTTATGTTATTTACATAGGTATTGTTGTTTTTCATCATTAATTAGCGCGTAGGTTTTATATTTTAAAAAGAAAACTTTAAAAAATATTTTTGCTGAAATCAATATAATGCATTATATATGATTGAGATTAAAAATGCTAGATAAGACTACCACAGAAAAAATTGACTCCTTAAAGTCACTTAACAGAATAATTATCTCCATAATTCTGGGTGGTAAAACGAATCGTGCGAACAAGTAAGACGTGCAAAAAAAGTGCTCCCAGTTAATTTAGAAAAAAGCAATTTATTATTAAAGATT
Source organism: Calliopum simillimum (assembly GCA_951812925.1). NCBI lineage: Eukaryota > Metazoa > Arthropoda > Insecta > Diptera > Lauxaniidae > Calliopum > Calliopum simillimum. The sequence continues at coordinate 76,215,705 of OX638369.1, forward strand.
GTTAAAAAACTCTTTACACATTTTAATTAACAAAGTATTTTCTACAAATTAAGTTCGCAATTGAATGATAAACTCAAACATTTAATAACAATTAACATAAAAGTAATTTCATCTATTTATTAAAAAAAAAAAAAAGACAATTCCAGTGTAACCTTTGTTCTTGTTTGTTTATCGTCATAATACGATTGACCTGATCGATTCGTCAACACGTCAACCGAAGAAGTAAAAATAAAAATAAAAACAATGGCAAGTGCAAATAAAAGCAAATCTGAAAAACGCGCGAAACAAAACGTTCAGAAATCACTTTCTGAAACTCTGAACACCAGCTGTGATGAGTCATTGCTGCTGCAGTTAGTCGATCAGCGGCTCTCTGCACATAGCGAAGTTATGCAAAAACAACTTGCTACTCAAAACCAAAAAATAAAGAAACAACTTTCTGAGCATAATGACTTCATTGCTGAAAAGCTCAGAGCAAGTGAAAAGAAAATTCTTGATGAGTTCGCGGCGAAAACGAGTGCAATAACAGATGAATTGTTTGCTCTTATAAAAAGAGTCGATAAACTAGAAATAGTAGTGGCTGAAATGGATGACATAAAAACTGAAATTACTTCTTTGAAAATGCAACTATCGCGGCAAGAAAATTTAGCGGTGGCGTGTGAGTTACGCATAAATGGTGTTCCATACTTTGAAAATGAAAATCTTCAAGACATTTTTTTCAAGTTATGCGAGTCTATAAACATAGATCCCCCGGCTATCAAAAAAATATTTAGACTAAAAAACAAAAATAATAATCGCACCACGCCTAGCGCTACAGTTTTAGTAAAACTCAATTCACCGAATGAAAAGAAACTTATATTGAAGTCAATTTCGAAGTTAAAACGCGATAATGAAGGGCCTTTAGTGTTAACCAATATTGGATTTGATTCTTCCGTACCGTTTTATGTTTATGAAAATTTGACTAAAACTAATATGAACATTTTTTATGAGGCAAATAAACTTCGAAAAGATAAAAAACTTTTTGCAGTATTTACACTAAGCGGCCGCGTTTTTGTCAAATACAAGGAAAATGATACTAAAGGAAAACAAATCGATAGCGTTGAGCATCTTCATGAGACACTTGGTATCAAACATACATTTCGTAATGAGGCAAAAGTTAACACCAACACTGATGAAAATGATAGGAGCTACGTTCTTGCATTTTAAAATTTTTTATTTATATACGTATTATTTAAATTTATATTATGTAATTTTTTATTAAATTTTTTCATCTTTTATCAATATGCGGGTAACCATAAAAGAAAAGTTATTATTAATCACTGCGTTGCAAAAAAACTTTTAAATTATGAGCTACCAAGATAATAATCGGGGTGGTTCCAAAGATAATGTTCATAATTTGGTTCGAATTTTAGGCAAGCAGAAAGATGGAATTAAAATTTGTCATATCAATGCACAAAGCCTCAATAATAAAATAGATGAATTTCGGTTTATTTTTGAAGATTCAAAGATTGACATTGTTTGTGTTTCAGAAACATGGTTTCGATCAACTACCCATGACGCCATTTGCGAGGCTAATGGATACAAAATTATCCGGGCTGATAGGCTGTCTCATGCTGGTGGTGTGGCAGTTTATATAAGAGAGGGAATAGTGTGTAATTTGCTTTACAAATCTGGTGCTGAGGATAGCATCGAGTATATTTTTCTCGGAGTGGTTTTTGAATCAAAAAGGTTATTTATTGGCTCCGTTTATAGACCTAACCGTAATATTGATTTTTCAAATTTATTACTTAAAATTGAAACGATAACTTTGCCATATGATGAAATAATTATTTCAGGCGACTTTAACAGCAACTTGATTTTAGAAAATACACTTTTAGAAGGAATGCAATCTCTTGGCTTATTTGCGGTTAACTCCATAACACCAACACATTTCACGCAGACAACAAACACATTGCTAGATTTATTTTTTGTCAGCAACAAAAATAACGTTTTGCTTTATGATCAATTACACTAGTTTACAAATTAATTATATTTTTCTGTGATCTGAGTGCCACTATCAAATTCTTATGTAAAATGACTCCCTGATTCAGAAAATAACTATATTTTTTTTTTTCGAGAAATCCCCATTTCCTGTTTTTGAAGGGGGGGAAAAATATGATCTCATATAATCACATATATCTCGTAAACCAGCAATGCCAGCTTATTACATAAGACAACAAAAGAAAGGTAATAAAATTTTACATAAACGCCTCATACTTTACTTTTTGATCACTTTTTTAGTTTCTGTGTTTTAATAAACATTTCGAAAAATTTTGATTTTTTTTTTGAAAAATCGAAAAAAAAAGTTTTTCAATTGGGATATTTTCTTGAAAAAAATTCGGTAAAAATAAAAAAACTTCATTGTGCAAAAGTCTAAAGAACCCCAGTAAAAACAAGATACTAATCAAGAAAATCGATGGACAAATAACGGAGTTATAATCAATTAAGTGAAAATACCAAAAGTCAAATTTTACTTTATTTTTGTAATTTTCCTTGCATAAGGGCACAATTTTGAAAATTTTTTTTTCCGATTCGACCGATTCATATTTTTTTTTGATTTGGTGGACCATCATTAGTAAAAAAAAATTATTTTTATTTTTTTCGCTCGTGTAGTGTTGCCGTATTAGAAAAAAAAACAATTATTTAAGGTGCCACTTAACTTAAACTGATCTGTAAAGAGAACATCATATTCTACTCCTTATCTAAGGATTTTATTAAAAAGGCAAATAAATTACCTTTTTAACGTTGGGTCATTTGTTGATATCAGATGAAAATTAGCCAATCTATAGTAAACCAAAATTCAAATTTAAAGCAAATTTCGATGATTTTCAGAATCTTTCTTGAACGCCGTTAACATTTTCTTGTTCGAAAAAATAGAAAAAGTCAAATTTTATTACTATTGTCATTTATATATTTTATTACAAAAATTTTGAGTTAATACGGACCAAGATCGGATGAAAAATGAAAGCTTTATTCCAGATTTAGTGAATAAACATATGAAATTTTTGTTTTGCTAATTAAATAGACAGTAATTTAGTAGGTTCACTCACTAAATCTTATGGCCCTATGCTCCTTCTAGGAGTTAAAGGAGAATACATACATACATACTCACTAAATCTTGAATAGAGCTGTCATTTATCATCCGATCTTGATCCGTATTATTTCGAAATTTTTGTAATAAAATATATAAATGACAATAGTAATAAAATTTGACTTTTTCTATTTTTTCGAACAAGAAAATGTTAACGGCGTTAAAGAAAGATTCTGAAAATCATCGAAATTTGCTTTAAATTTGATATCAACAAATGACCCAATGTTAAAAAGGCAATTTATTTGCCTTTTTAATGAAATCCTCAGATGAGGAGTAGAATATGATGTTCTCTTTACAGATCAGTTTAAGTTAAGTGGCACCTCAAATAATTGTTTTTTTTCTAATACGGCAACACTACACGAGCGAAAAAAATAAAAATAATTTTTTTTAATAATGATGGTCCACCAAATCAAAAAAAAAAAATATGAATCGGTCGAATCGGAAAAAAAATTTTTCAAAATTGTACCCTTAAAAAGGAAAATTACAAAAATAGAGTAAAATTTGACTTTTGGTATTTTCACTTAATTGATTATAACTCCGTTATTTATCCATCGATTTTCTTGATTAGTATCTTGTTTTTACTGGGGTTCTTTAGACTTTTGCACAATGAAGTTTTTTTATAATTTTTTGTTTTTTGGAACAGATGATGATTAACATTCTTAGCTACCAACAATGAAAATACATTGATGGTTGGAGCTTACTGTTCAGTGTTTTTGAGTAAAACAACAATAAAAACACAAAAAACAAGGCAAAAATACACATAAATAAAAAAAGCAAAAAAATGTATCGGAAGGCTGGTTTGCGTTACTAGTTCCGGGACCCACCACAGGTCAAAATTGACTATAATAAGTCAATTCCTCATCAGACGCTTTGCCGTTATAGAATTCTGCAAGCATACTTTATTTAACTTTTAGCATAGATTAAACGAGAATCACAGCTACAAGAAAAACACAGCACATGCAAAAATTCCAATTTCTTTGTTTTTTCCCTTTATATGCATTGCCCTGCCGTTGTGAGTCATCGATATTATACTATTTTTGCATAGCGCTTCGTTTGCAAGGTTTTTTGCCGAGACAAAACGAAGTAGCAAGCGCATTCGTATGTGTATCAGTTGGCTCTCTGAGATTTTCTAATTTTTTGTTTTTTGGAACAGATGATGATTAACATTCTTAGCTACCAACAATGAAAATACATTGATGGTTGGAGCTTACTGTTCAGTGTTTTTGAGTAAAACAACAATAAAAACACAAAAAACAAGGCAAAAATACACATAAATAAAAAAAGCAAAAAAATGTATCGGAAGGCTGGTTTGCGTTACTAGTTTCGGGACCCACCACAGGTCAAAATTGACTATAATAAGTCAATTCCTCATCAGACGCTTTGCCGACGTCTTATAGAATTCTGCAAGCATACTTTATTTAACTTTTAGCATAGATTAAACGAGAATCACAGCTACAAGAAAAACACAGCACATGCAAAAATTCCAATTTCTTTGTTTTTTCCCTTTATATGCATTGCCCTGCCGTTGTGAGTCATCGATATTATACTATTTTTGCATAGCGCTTCGTTTGCAAGGTTTTTTGCCGAGACAAAACGAAGTAGCAAGCGCATTCGTATGTGTATCAGTTGGCTCTCTGAGATTTTCTAATTTTTTGTTTTTTGGAACAGATGATGATTAACATTCTTAGCTACCAACAATGAAAATACATTGATGGTTGGAGCTTACTGTTCAGTGTTTTTGAGTAAAACAACAATAAAAACACAAAAAACAAGGCAAAAATACACATAAATAAAAAAAGCAAAAAAATGTATCGGAAGGCTGGTTTGCGTTACTAGTTTCGGGACCCACCACAGGTCAAAATTGACTATAATAAGTCAATTCCTCATCAGACGCTTTGCCGACGTCTTATAGAATTCTGCAAGCATACTTTATTTAACTTTTAGCATAGATTAAACGAGAATCACAGCTACAAGAAAAACACAGCACATGCAAAAATTCCAATTTCTTTGTTTTTTCCCTTTATATGCATTGCCCTGCCGTTGTGAGTCATCGATGTTATACTATTTTTGCATAGCGCTTCGTTTGCAAGGTTTTTTGCCGAGACAAAACGAAGTAGCAAGCGCATTCGTATGTGTATCAGTTGGCTCTCTGAGATTTTCTAATTTTTTGTTTTTTGGAACAGATGATGATTAACATTCTTAGCTACCAACAATGAAAATACATTGATGGTTGGAGCTTACTGTTCAGTGTTTTTGAGTAAAACAACAATAAAAACACAAAAAACAAGGCAAAAATACACATAAATAAAAAAAGCAAAAAAATGTATCGGAAGGCTGGTTTGCGTTACTAGTTTCGGGACCCACCACAGGTCAAAATTGACTATAATAAGTCAATTCCTCATCAGACGCTTTGCCGACGTCTTATAGAATTCTGCAAGCATACTTTATTTAACTTTTAGCATAGATTAAACGAGAATCACAGCTACAAGAAAAACACAGCACATGCAAAAATTCCAATTTCTTTGTTTTTTCCCTTTATATGCATTGCCCTGCCGTTGTGAGTCATCGATATTATACTATTTTTGCATAGCGCTTCGTTTGCAAGGTTTTTTGCCGAGACAAAACGAAGTAGCAAGCGCATTCGTATGTGTATCAGTTGGCTCTCTGAGATTTTCTAATTTTTTGTTTTTTGGAACAGATGATGATTAACATTCTTAGCTACCAACAATGAAAATACATTGATGGTTGGAGCTTACTGTTCAGTGTTTTTGAGTAAAACAACAATAAAAACACAAAAAACAAGGCAAAAATACACATAAATAAAAAAAGCAAAAAAATGTATCGGAAGGCTGGTTTGCGTTACTAGTTTCGGGACCCACCACAGGTCAAAATTGACTATAATAAGTCAATTCCTCATCAGACGCTTTGCCGACGTCTTATAGAATTCTGCAAGCATACTTTATTTAACTTTTAACATAGATTAAACGAGAATCACAGCTACAAGAAAAACACAGCACATGCAAAAATTCCAATTTCTTTGTTTTTTCCCTTTATATGCATTGCCCTGCCGTTGTGAGTCATCGATATTATACTATTTTTGCATAGCGCTTCGTTTGCAAGGTTTTTTGCCGAGACAAAACGAAGTAGCAAGCGCATTCGTATGTGTATCAGTTGGCTCTCTGAGATTTTCTAATTTTTTGTTTTTTGGAACAGATGATGATTAACATTCTTAGCTACCAACAATGAAAATACATTGATGGTTGGAGCTTACTGTTCAGTGTTTTTGAGTAAAACAACAATAAAAACACAAAAAACAAGGCAAATTTACACATAAATAAAAAAAGCAAAAAAATGTATCGGAAGGCTGGTTTGC